>CAIGRQ010220894.1:0-16850 GCA_903798375.1 Fraxinus sp. D2006-0159 | reverse complement strand
ACCCTATTTTGGAGGGACGTGCGAAACAAAAATCCCACCACCTATGATGCCTTGGTGGAAATAATGAGGAGCGAGATTGTCAACGAAGAATTGATTGATCATCGCAACTGAACCTCGATGGGGCTCTCATTGCCCAAAAGACAGCGAAGGGGTCATGTATCCCATTTGGCTGACCATCATTGGACCCAAGTAAGACACACCATAGCCCCCACCTCGGGGCAAGCATGGGCCATTGCCACGTTAAACGTGGTCTCCTCTTGGCATATGAAGAGGTTGGACCAGATATTCATAGGCAGCCGAACTAACCTAGAGGAAGGGACAGAGGCAGATGAAGGAGCAGAGAGCTTATAGATAGGTAATATTGTACCTACCATCGAACCAGCAACCATAGTTCCAAAAATTATCTGTCTAGGCCATATCACGGAGAGTCTGCTGGCGCCCATGCAAAGGATAGAAATACCCACTGCATGTAAGGAAATGCTCCCCCACCTAGGCAAGGTCCTCGATACAACGAGGCGAGGCGGAACCGCTGGAACGAATCACCTCGAAGGGAGCATGAAGAGGACAGGAGCATGACAAGGGGCTAGAGGCCCAAAAGAGAGCCTCCAACAAACATTGACGATGCTCCCATCAAAAAAATCGATACCATAATTGGTGATCCACACATAGGAGGAAGTTCTAAGAATGCTTTGCAGAACTATGCAAGAGAAGCAAAAGATCCACTCATGGCGAGCTACTTAATCAACAATACCAGCTGAGGTACTGGGGACACCCCACTAATCACTTTCTCCCCAACAGATATTATGGGAGTCCATTACACACACTGTGACGTACTGGTGGTGTGAGCTGTCGTGGCTAGAAATGGTCTGAAACGTATGCTGGTTGATAATGGAAGTTCTGTCAATATTCTTTTAGGAACCACTTTTGACAAAATGACGGTAGACTACGAGCTCAACCCCATGACCATCATTCTGTATAGTTTTATTGGAGATAGCATCATCCCTAGGAGAAAGATCACATTGGTAGTAGAAAGGGAAGAGTTCTCATTCAAAGCTCACCATTTCATGGAATTCTTGATCTTAGATCACCAGTCCGCATATCATGTAGTTTTAGGGCAACCCGCCCTAAAAGAGCTAGAGGCAGTAATATCTATACATCATCTTTGTATGAAATTCCCAACCAAGGAAGGAGTTGCCATGGTACGAGTCGACCAGATAGGTTCAAGGGAGTGTTATCTCAGCTCTTTAACAAAATTTGGAAGGTTTTATCCTTGAATAAGGGGGAGATGTCAACATGGTGGATGTCCCTGAAGAAGGGGTCATCGAAGTAGACTTGGATCCAAGAGTTACATAATCAAACTCACAAGAGACCCTAGTAGAAGAATTAGATCTTTTTCCAATAAGCTCGAATGATTCGACGAGGTCGCTATGAATAGGAAAAGAGCTCGAACCAGAGGCAAAAGCTAAACTTAAGAGCTTCCTGCTCGACAACTTTGATGTGTTTGCCTGAAAACATAAAGATATGGTAGGTATTGATCCTAGGATCAGTTGCCATCAGCTCAACATAGACCCAAAATTCACTCCTTACAGGCAAAGGAGGAGAGCCCTAAACCCGAAGCGATATGCGGCATTGAAGGAAGAGGTACATAAAATCATATTCAATGGGTTCATTAGGGAAACAACGTACCCTAAATGGATATCGAATTCAGTCTTAGTAAAGAAAGCTAACGGTAAGTGGAGTGTCTGCATAGACTTCTCCAACCTCAACCAAGCTTGCTCGAAAGATAGTTTTTCGTTCCCAAGGATCGATCAACTAGTCGACTCCATTATAGGCCACGAACTGTTGAGTTTTATGAATGTACAGCTGCAGACGAGGAGCACACTTTTTTCATTACTGATCGAGGATTATATTGCTACAAAGTTATGCCTTTAGGTCTGAAAAATGCCGGTGCAACTTACCAACGGTTGGTCAAGAAGATGATCTCTAACATGTTAGGTAAGTCAATGGAGGTATACATTGATGATATGCTGGTGAAGAGCCTCAAGTCAACGGACCATGTTGGACATTTACGGGCTACTTTTGATATTCTGAGAAAGTATGGAATGAAGCTAAACCTATTGAAATGCATTTTTGGGGTAGCTTATGAAAAACTCTTGGGCTACATAGTCAACTAGTGAGGAATTGAGGTGAACCTAAAAAAGATTAAGGCTTCCTTAAACATGAAGTCCCCCAGTAAGCCAAAGGAAGTGTAGTACTTGATAGGACGCCTAGCGATGCTGAACCGGTTCATTTCCAAGGCCACTGATAGATGCGTTCCTTTCTTTAAGGCTTTAATGGGAGAGAAAAGATTCTAATGGAGCGAAGAATGTGAAGAGGCTTTCCAAGGGCTAAAGAAGCACCTGGGACAAGCTCCCATTCTCTCGAGTCCTAAGGAAGGGAAAACTCTGCTACTATATTTGGCAGTGAAAACCGATTCAGTGAGCTCGGTGCTGGTACGAGAGGAGGGAAATACACAACTGCTAGTCTACTATGTCAGCAAGGCCCTCCTACAGGCGAAAACAAATTACAATGATATGGAAAAACTTGCCTTGTCCCTCATAATTGCCTCTAGAAAGCTGATGCCTTATTTCAAGCCCACAACATATGAGTTCTGCCCAGCCTTCCTCTCAAACAGGTGCTCCAAAAACTAGATACATATAGGAGGCCAATGAAATGGGCTGTAGAACTAAGTGAATTTAACGTTTCATTCCTGCCTGGAACTTCAATAAAGGGACATGTAGTGGCTGACTTTGTTGTCGACTTTACCGAGGCAACAAATATCAATATTACAATGGAGCCAGTAGACCCATGAGCCTGGAAGTTATTTGTAGATTGGTCTGCCGGAGAAACTGGCTCAGGAGCCAGAGTGTTACTAGAGAGCCCCGAGAGCAACAAACTGAATTGTGCAGTGAGGTTCGATTTTAAAACCTCCAACAACGCTGCTCAGTACGAAGCGCTTCTAGTAGGCCTCAGACTAGCCAGAGAAATGCAGGTCAAAAGTTTGTCAGTCCAAAGCGACTCTCAACTCGTCATAAGCTAAGTCAACGACATCTTCACAGCTAAGGAAAAAGACATTACGACATACCTGAAGAAGGTTATAGAGCTAATCCTCTGTTTTGTTCATGCCAGAGAGAGACTTGGAGGCCAAGACAATGAGTTTTTTTTTTTTTAGCTTTATTCTAGCAAGGATTTTTGTCAAGGTTTTTTTTGTTATTCAAGTATTTGATTTCTTTTCTACTGATTGTTCTTGATCATGCTGTGCTTTTTTCTTGTAAACCCATGTGAATGTGTCTGCATGTAAGAGGTTTACATTCTAACGTTAAAAAAATACAATTTGTTCTTCGACTTGATTCTTTTTTTCTTTCGATGCACAGAGGCAACTCCAAAGCGAGTTCTTCAGTTGATGAACGTTAGAGGACTCACCATTTCTCATGCTAAAAGTCATCTACAGGTTGGTTTATCTTCCATTGTATAATTCATTTTTTTTTGTCTTCTTCTCTCACCATTTTGGGTTTTCTTCATTTCTGGGTTTCTCTCTCTTCTTCTCTCTCTATTTTTCCATACGGTGCGGAGGCTGTGAGCCCACTTTAGGTGGGTCTCCCCTCGCCCCGTCACTTGTAATTCAATGAGATCTCCAACGATGATATAAGGCGATATGAACTCAACTTCCTTGAAGAAAGGAGAGATACTTCACAAATCATGCTGGCCTCTTACCAAAGAAAGATGACACGGTACTACAATGCCAAAGTCAAGCGTAAGTCCTTTAGGAGAGGTGACCTGGTGCTCAGGAGGGTGTTTGTGTCCTTTAAGGAGCCCGATGTAGGTATTTTGGGTCCAAACTGGGAAGGCCCTTATCGCATTTCCAAAGAGGTCAGGCTAGGAACCTTTCTATTGACAAACTGGATGGGAAGGTACAGCCTTATCCCTAGAATGCTGAACATCTTCAGATCTATTACCAGTAGGACTCCACTCAATGCGTGTACCACTCATGATTAATGTATATGCCCTTTTTTGCTTTTATAACAAGCTCATGTGATTGAATATGGCAAGCCCATGTAATGAATTTGCTGTTAAAGTATGGCGAGCTCATACCTTTATTAACTCATTGAATATGACAAGCTCATAAATTACGTTAAGTATGACAAGCTCATACCCTCCCTTCAACGATTAGAGGTATGGCGAGCCCATTAATTACTAGTTTAGTGATTGACAAACTCACGCGTTACGCTTATCAACCCCATAAATGACGAGCTCATTAATTATCACTTTGTGAAAAACTAATTATGGCTAGCCCATATTACATATTTGATGTTTTAAAAGTATGGCAAGCTCATATGTTTGTGGTCATTCGGTAAGAGGTTAATTATGGAGAACCTATATTACATATTTGATGTTTTAAAAGTATGACAAGCTCATATGTTTGTGGTCATTCGGTAAGAGGTTAATTATGGAGAACCTATATTACATATTTAATGTTTTAAAAGTATGACAAGCTCATATGTTTGTGGTCATTCAGTAAGAGGTTAGTTATGGGGAGCCCATATTACATATTTGATGTTTTAAAAGTATGATAAGCTCATTTGTGATTATTCAGCAGAAGACTAATTATGGTGAGCCCATTAGATTGATTATGGAGGACCCATGTTATATGTTACGAACTCATTGCGAGGTTAAGCTACGGCGAGCCCATTAGATTGATTATGACAGACCCATGTTATATGATATAAACTCATTGCGAGGTTAAGCTACGGCGAGCTCGTTAGATTAAGTAAGTCAATGTATAGTGAGCCCATAATACTACAAGGGTCTTTAACAAAATAATGACAAATTCACTTACATTAAAGCAAAATTCAATTACAAGTAAGGGGGAAGGAAAACCATTACAAGTATATAACATTAAGGCCTATCCTAGAAGCCAGCTTAACCCTGCTAAGTTTTCCCTTCGGGGGCGTCAATTTCTTCCACCGAATCCTCGAATTCATTGGCAGGAGTAGAAGGCTCAATAGGAAAGAACTCTCCCTTTACAACAGACTGTTCCAACTGAGGGTGAAGCTCAAAAAGTCTGGCGAACACCTCATTATAGGCCACTCCCTACCAATATATGCTGAACCCATCATACTCAATAGTTTCATGGAAATGGGCAACATATTTATTCACCACCGCCTCTCCGACCCTCTTTAGTTGCTCATCAAAATTGGAGACTTCAACATTAAGCTCAGCAACATGAGCCTTCAACTCTCCATTCTCTTTGTTAGCAGTCTCCAAGGCTGACGAATCAATATTCTGATGATTATTAGAATTCTTGACCCACTTCGTTAAGGCATTTACCTTAGCTTTGCAGAGGTAGGCTTCCTTCTTCAGTTCGTTATTCTCCTAAGAAGGAATTTCCAGCTTCGACTCAGCCTTAGAGTGCTTCAACTTGGAGGCTTCGGCATTGGCTTTGTAAGGCAAACTCTGCATTTTGGGCTCGGTGGAGGTAGTTTTGGATAATCATTTGTAGTCGTCTCGCTTCCATTTAGGTATTGTTGAAGAAGTTCTAGGAACGAGGCTGCATGGCGAGCCCAGCTTTCATCAAGTCAACTGCATTATAAGTCTCAGCATAAGAAGAATACCTGTCAGTCCAATATTTGTGGCTAAGCCTTGTGGCTCCCTGACCTCTGCAGGGAGCATCTCCATCACAGTGGATGAGATTTCGTGTGACCTCTCGCCAAGGAAATTCTGGGCCTTCCCTTCTAAAGGGTCGCCCCTCAAGCTTTTCTCCTTATTCCTCTTAACGAAACCCTCTTCCTCTTTAGAAGTCTCCTTCACATCAACGATCTTCAGTGATGAAATGGGTTCGGCAAGGATGGGGTACTTCAATGATTCACTAAGAGTTGTCTGGCGTTTGGGTGGAGGGGGGTCCAACATTCTTTGAGAGGACGAGCTTTCTCTTCGGGGGCCTCTCCGACGAGACCTCACCACCCTTTGCCTTTTCCTCTTTCTCCTTATCTTTGTCCACCACCTTCATCAAAGGAGACAGAGGGTTCGCCTTGGACAAGTGGGCCAGTTTGTTATGATGGTTTTTATAAGTGGACGAGGCACTACTTAACGGCTTCTTCTTTTGGGCCTCGCCCAGGCTCCTCAGTTGGAAAAGGTTGGGTTTCACGTATTCTTTCTTATCATTTTATCCTGCAAAGCAAAAATAGGATCAGAGGAAGCCCACAAACTAAACTTATTGTCCGAACTTACCCTTTGTGGCTATTAGTAGATGTGTGACAAATAGGTTCATCTTGCTAACGACGTTTTTGAAAAATCTCTTCTCCGTAGGCAACTCGAAAATCACTCGAATAATGGCCCACTCGACGGCTCGAGCTCGAGCCGATTAACCGTAGCTGCACAAAGTTTTGTTAGAACAAGATAGGAAAATGAAAGAATAAGATCAATAGTAGTATGAAAAAAGGCTCGACTCACAATACTCGTGATACTGCATCGACACGGTGATCTCCGGGACCACATCTCCTGCCACCATTTGCCAGTGACCCCTAACCCAAAACCAAGAGGATTTTCAACTTTTTATGGAGGTCGAGGTCCCCCAAATGAAAGGAGAATGTGGGCCCTAGAGATTCATGGAATAGCATCCCTTGCAATCACTCTTCCCACTAGAGGGTCGGGGCTGAAAAAGGGTTTGGAAAACGTGGGGAGGCATATCCTTACTAAGAGTGACCTCCTTCCAAAGAAGGAAGGTCGATGCTAATTGGCTCCATGAGTTTGGCACTTATTGGGTGGGGGCTAGGTTATATTGCCTAAGGATGAACATAAAGGAAGGATGCAGGGGCATCCTCATCCCCTCAGCCAAAATAGCTTCGCTCACCGCAACGCACCCCTCATTGGGAAAACAGGCTCTCTCCTCTAAGGTCGGCATGAACGTCTCTATATTATCAAGGATCCTATACCTCGCATAAAAGGTCTCTAATTTGCTCTCCTTTATGTCTGTTGCCCATAAAGAGGCCCCCCACCTAATACTATAGTCAATAGGGCTCATCCACGCACTATAAGGGCCCTCCATCGCCTCCATAATCCACTCAGTAGGAATGATTGAGGGAATACCCACCTCAGCACATATTAAGTCTATATCTATCCTAGAAGACCCTCCATCCACATCTTTCCTCGATGAAAAAGTCCTTAAGATTTAAGAAAGTGAAAGAAACACCTCGGTAAAGGTGGATACTTACACAAACACTGAAAGTCCAAGTCTCAGAGAGCTTTGAAGTTGGGAAAATCAATCAGTCGTCGGCGAATGCAAGAAAATATTGGGGTTATAAGAGGTAATGACAACACTTGATATCTAAAACTTTCGAAAGGTGAAAAAAGATGAAAAAATGGATTTGTAGCCTTTTATATAAGCATGGCAAACGGACCCCCACTGTTAGATATTCTCTCGTTGTGATCTGGACCGTCCACCTATACCCTCATCAGTTACGTTAAAACTAAAAGGCACCTATGAAACATTCAAATTAACAGCACCGATGAAACCGTGCTAAGCACGGGTCCGAGAATCGCGTATGTCTGGCTAAAAGTGCCACGTATCATCATTGCGCATTAAATGCGCACGTCGTTCGAACTTTGGAAACTACCACAATATCCAGCTATCGTTTACGGGGAATCAGCTTTTGCCACAACCGTTAAAACACGCCATTTGGGAGGCTCGATAGTTTGATAGGCTAGACGTCTACCCAAAGGGGTCGCCTCACACCAAGAGGCCTCGTAGGGGTTCCAATTGCCTCTATATGGCTTGTTATCTTTTGCTAGCCTTGACCAATACTAAAAGGCCTCGCTACAGATTTTGACTGCGGTAATGAGGATTGTCCTTTCAATCTTCATCACCGACACCAACCAATGGAGGGGCTAGATGCTTTCGTCCTTAGTTTCCTGACTTTATCAAGTCCATTTATCGTATAAATAACCATACTTGGACTTCGAGGACTGTTGTTACTCATCTAAATAATTGTAATTAAAAATGTTCACGTGGCGGGCGAATAGGTCGATGCCTCACAAGCCAGTATGGGCGACCCTGCTGTGCAAATTGCGACGAACCCTCTCCTAGGAAAACAAAGCAAACTGATCCCCTTTATTGTAGAGGTGAACTCACACGACCCTGACCCCGTCGAGGTGAATAGTTTGAACCCTAGCAGCATCTTATGGTGAAGTGATTGACAAGACAACACCCTACCAACACTGCCTCTACACGCCTACACTAGCTAATCTCAAAGTTAGGGTTTAAAAGATATGGGGATCCTAGCATTTAAAGTCATTGACTGATTGATTGATATTAATAGGGGCCAATGGATCCAACAAGACCACGTGCCCCATTATCCAACAGACATTGTTCACCTTATTTTAAGTATAAAAGGCCACACTTAACACCAGTAAAGGGTAATGCAAATTTATACACTTAATGTGAACCTTGATTATATCTACTTTACTTCTTATGCCGACCCCCTTTTATCAACCAAATAATCACGTTACAACTCGTTAAACACTTGGAACTATTTCCTTTATTGATTGATCTACAAAATTGATGATTCGATCTGAATAATAAGGTGTGATTCGGCTTACGTGAACGTTAGTTCCTATTTATTTTTTGGCCACGTTATTAGTCTATTTTTTGGGGTCAACAGTTTAGATTTTTTTTTCCCATATCAAATAAAATCACTTCAAATTTTAAACCAAACCAAGCCAAATCACATTTTTTGGTTTGACTCGATTTAAAATCACAGTTTAACAACAACAACAACAACAACAACAATAACAACAATAGTAATAAGTTTATTTCACTTTAAAACATAAGTTCTAATATTATTACAAGTATTGCAAATAAAAATTTCTCTTCTAATCATTCCAATGCAACAACATGATAGAAACAATTTAGTTTGTAACCTTTTAGTTGATACCAATTAGTGCAATATCTCCTGTTGTTACACATGATTCATTCTTTGCATAAAGATAAGAATGTAAAAAAATGTATTTATTAATTATAATTAGAAGATAGATATATAACAACCTTCGCACTCGGAAAAATAATTTTACAAATGAACAAATAACTTTTTAAGCTCACATTTTCAGAAAAAATCCAAACAATCCTTTACTCTTAAAGTAGATTCTAATTTGCTAAAAAAATTATTAGTTACTACCTGTCCTGTCCACGAAATGAGCATCCAGTTGAGCATAGACCATAGTTTGACTGTATGACCCGCATCGAACCACGGATCCATACCTCATCTTTACATCAACGGTATATATTAATCGAGGACTTTATATTTGTTTACTTAGATATCACACTGGAACCTCACCCGTTCTAGCGTTTTCTAGACTCTAGTCATCAAAAAAGAAATCGCAGGTCTTCTTCGAGCTCTATTTCTGTCTTGCATAGCTTTCCTCTCAATTTTGTTACACTGAATTTTCCAATCAGAGGTAAAATTCTGTTTCTATTTTCTATAATTGATTCCATTTTTATTTTTATATTTTTGCTTATGTGGGGGGTTTTTCTGTGTTGAATTGGTATGAGAATCGGCAGATTTTCAAGTCATGCTTTCATTAGTTAAAAGCACGTTTAAGAAAAGAAACCCGTCTCTACGTGATAGACACGATCAAGACTAGGTTTGAATATATACTACTGCAGTTTTCTGACAACTTTTAGATGAACTGGGGTTTTCATGTACTGATTTATTGTAGAAAAACTGGAAAACTGTACAGGGTCTTTAATTTCTGCCTAGTATTAGATTATATGGAAAAGGATTTACTTGTAACAAATATTTGGAATCAAATTTTCAATGGAAATAAGAATATATTTCATGGTTAATGATCAATGTTTCTTAATGATGGTGGGACCACGAAATTTGTTAATGAATGCTTGACTGAATTTATGAATTATTTATAAATTTGTTTGCCAAACGAAGGATGATGAGTTGTGCATCGAAACTCAAATTCGATGTTTAATGTGGCATTATGCTAAGTTTTAAAATAATAGTTCTTTTTGTATGGAACATTTAGTAACTTAAGAGTATGTTGAAGTAACTTTTAAGCTTTGCCAAACATGCCATCTATCCTTGTTAAAGTATTATATTGCACAGTTGTAGTACACGTGGAATTGTGGAAACTTAAATATTAGTATTCAATACCGATAATGAACAAAAGACATTGAGGTCGTTTGAATTTTTTCGTCTTTTCCAGGAGATATGGCGGCCGCTCATGTAGTGTACAAGGGTCCAAGTATTCTGAAGGAGATCCTTATTGGGATAAGTCTGGGCCTCACGGCTGGAGGCCTTTGGAAAATGCACCACTGGAACATTCAGAGACGAACAAAGGAATTTTACGACCTGCTCGAGAAAGGTGAGATTAGTGTCGTCGTGGAAGACGAGTAGTCTTCATTTGTTGTGAATATTTGCTCATATGGTAAATTCGCATGGATTATCTGCAGTCTAGGCACCTTGGTTGGTAGCAACTCGAATAAATGATCTTTGAGTAGTTGGTTAACATACAGTTTGGGAGACTCTAAATCCTGAAATGAAATGTCTGTTCAAATGATACTCTTTCGCTAGTCTCATGTATCAATGAATGACTTTTTGTATATTATGTGCCAAGTTATGCTGTGTTCGGAATTTTGCACTTAATGCTTTCAATTCTATGCATAAATGAGCACTTGACATTCGTTTTCTTAACCTTCAATTTCTATGTTGTGTTGTTGCGTTATTATATCGCGAATATACAATATCGTAACAAGTAATATAATTGAGTTCGGATGATCGTTCCCATGACTATACTAATTTTTAATTTACTATTTCTAACTCCAATTTGACGAAAAAAAAAAAAAAAGAATTGTGATTTGGTGATTTTTGATCTTACTTCTTCTAACTAATTGAAATTATCAAATTTGCACATGAATATCGAATTGATGTTTCAAATATGGAATGGATATTAGGGTTTACAATTTCATATATTGATTACATTTAATTCCTAAATCAAGATTCAAAAACCTAGACCTCGTTTGAGCTCCATTATTAAAAAAAAAAATGATTTTTGAATTGTATTTTTTTAAGAATGTATGGTTAAAAAATAAGGAGAGTTTTTAGGTTTATGTACAACATTATTTTATTAAGAGAACGTATGGTTGATAAGAGAGAGAGAAATTAATTAAAATTTAATGAGGGCCAAACATGAGCATAATTTAGTGTTCAATCGAATTCTTCTAATGTATTCAATTTATTCATCCCGAGTTCTTACTAAGCCTATTTAATTAATTCAATTTCATATCTCTATATAATTAATCTTAGTTAAATGTAATTATTGTTATAAGAATCCATATAACAACCACAATAATAGCCATAAGTATCTATTTGTTTTATACTAATTTATTGGATTTTAGTATGTGGTCTAACTCTAAAGCTCACCCCTCGATTTGTAAAAGATTCACAACATCAATGAATTGTCGATCAAGTAATTCAAAGCGAAATAAATGAATAAAATCAGCACATATATGATCAAAGAACTATTATCTTGAATAAAAGAAATAAATTGTCTCAAATAGATTACATTGTCCGCCTTAATGTATGATTTAACTACTCATGATTGATGAAGAAAAATAAGAGATGATAATGAAGTACATCACCGGAATTTGAATAAAAATGTAGAAAAAGGGATGAATCTTGCTCCAAGATCTTCTTCTTCTTTCAATCAATGCTTCAAACTTATGATTTCTTGATTTTTTTTCTCCTTAAATTTCCTCTCCTAAAGCTCAAGTTGTATTTTGTGTTATCTCAATGTGCGAAACTCCTCAAATGTGCCTCCATTCTTGTATTTATACTTCTCCCTACGTTGCCAAATTTAGAGTTTCTATGGGTTTCAAAACGGGCCCAAAAAAAAACGCGCTCTTTTTCTTCTCCTTTTCTATTCTTTTGATTCAAATCCATTTGTTTTCTCCACTTTCATTATTAACACAATCTCACCAAACGTATAAAATAACATAAATAAACACATAAAAAACGTTCAATGCTCATAAGATCTAGTAAAAAATCAAGTTAAAATAGTATATCACTTGCGAGTAAAACAAGCTCATCACGTGCGAATCTTCAATTTTTATGACTTTGAACTTGGATTTGTATTTTGCTTTAGCATCTCTAATTTTGTACGAATAATCTGCCTTTTAGAATTTTTTTTGGACTTTTACTTAGTTCATCTCTATCTAAGTTCTATCCTTGGGACATTCTAACCTTCAAAATAGCTTCACATGAAGCCTCTCCATTGAATTTGGAGATGTAAAAAAACTTGAGGACTTCACATTTGGTCTGAAGTGCCTATCCTCTTGGATTCTGTGGAAGAGTTAGATGTTTTGTGTTCCGGCATTAGATGCTAAATTGTTTGTTCTGTGAGATGACCTAGCTAGCTGAGCTGGTCAAAAGCGGGTTTGATTAGGTTTAGAAATTTCTCATTCCTCATCAGTAAGCACGCCAACAACTTCAGCCATGGATAGTCCTTACGGGAAGAAAACCCAAGTTCATAATGTTGGCTAATCAGGTTCGATATTTGTCTTAGGGGTTGGCAATGTTTTTAAAGGTCAAAAACCGTTTTTAAGATTAAGAATATTCTTTTCAATCTATTCGGATAATTTCTGGAAGTGTATAAGCATGTTAGCAAACTAGCAACAATTATGTAGCCACTTGTTAGAAATTAAGGATGAAATTTTATGTCACAATATAAAGTAGCAATCATAACACTAGAAGAACATAAGAACAATTGGTAGATGATTGGAAAAATTATTAATATGGCGAAAAATACAATAATATTGTGTTTACAATATTTCTAACTTAATCTAAGAATCATACAAAATTAAATGAAAGTCAAGAATTTCGTGAAGTATATATAGGATTCAAAAAAATATGTTTTAGATGGAAAGAGGATAAAAAAGAGCTAGAAAAATGGAAACAAGACTTTTCCAAATAGAGAGTAGCAGCCTCGTGCCAGGCGAGCAGCGTTCAAGCGGTAATTGACACCAAGCAAATGTGTCTCCCGGTGCTGCCAATAGCGTTCAAGTGCTAAGTTTGGATCCCAAAATCCGTCTCTTGGCACCTGGCACCAAGCACTCGACTGCTGCTCCAAATTTCCAATTGCCAACTTTAATCCCTCTTTAACTAATTTTTCAACCGAAAAAAAAAACCAATACTGAGATTTGGATCACATATTCAACAAATCTCTATCTTGACACAAATTTCAATGCAATGAACGAAGCTTAAAAAATTCTCCATCTGAAGACAATTCCACTAAAAAGAATAAACTAATGGCTCTTCATTCCAAAAAACTGTCCAACAAAATTCTCATTATCTTCTACAAATCCAACTGGACAACTTAATCAATTGAATCTAAGCACCGTTCAACAGAATTACCTCAAGCACCAAAATTTGCTAAAATTATCACCACGAGCAAAAAAATCACAAATAATTCTAAAGTTATCATACACGGCCAAAACACACCCTAAAACAAAATCAATACTGCAAAATGCTTCTGTAAAAGGTTCTTCACTAGACTCAACACCTTCATACACGTCCGAAACACACCCTAAAACAAAATCAATACCGCAAAATACTTCTGTAGAAGGTTCTTCACTAGACTAAACACCTTCAGCCACACTTACTGAATATGATGGCACCGCTGGCAGCGGGGACGATAAAGTGACATTATCAATAACTACTGAACTCAATTAAGCTGTATTCTTTAACATGAACCCCAAATCAAATTCTAACGGTACTGTAGTAAACTAAGTATCCACCAAAGTAACAAACCCATGTTGATTGATCTTCAAAGATTCCACCCAATCTTGCAAGAGATATAACTGGGACCTTTGATACCCCTCCAACACAACACGAGTATCTTTACAAACTTTCTGAGTTCTACCTTCACCGGTGAACTTATATAATTTTGAATCGAGAGTACTCAACGAGATAGGATTTCTTTTCAAATTTAGAATGTGTCTTACCTCATCATGTGTTTTAACCGTCACATCCAACATAGGGGTGAACGTGGTTTAGTTTGGACGGTTTGTGCCATATTGTCAACTCAAACCATTTAATACATTTTGGAATTTATCCAAACCAAGCCAAACAATTATTGTTTCAAAGCAAACCATTATTTACGATTTGGTTCGACCTATCGACATTATAGTGATATATTAAAACAAGTAACATTTAAATTTAAACGAGAACTACTATGTTAAGTGTTAACTTAAATTTATATTTGTCTAAAATTTGAAATACATACAAAAAGACAAAAAGTTGTAACAAGTTAGCATTTAGCACCAAGCCAATAGCTTTCTCAACTAAAACTTTTACAAGCAACAATATAGAAGCAGCAACACCCCTTTAGCCTTCATAAAAATTGTGCTCTAGCATCTCATTTGATAATAATTGGATCAATATCTCCACTGTAACGCATAATTCACCCTCTGCATAACATGGAAATATCAAAATATTCATCAATCCTTATTAATGATATTGACAAGCAATTAAAAAATAATATGCATTAGAAATATCAAAATTGATAATAGAAAATAATGTCACCTTCTACAACTTTTTTCGAGTCATCCAATACCTCTGTCTCATTTAAATATTGACGAAGCACTATATGTTCATTATTGTTATGCAACCAATTCTTCGTGCATATTTAGGCATCAATCATCTTTGCACTCGATGAACTCGTGTAGGAATCAAGAATCCGACCACTCGGGGAAAATATTCACTCCAAAGTGACAATGGATATTTGAATTGCTAATACATCTTTAGCAATTTGGGAGACAATTTTGTACTTGTGCACATTCCATTTACACCAAAGTAATATGTTAAAATTGGGATTGGTCAAATCTTCACAACGGTCAGACAAATAATCAATGAAATCATTCTTTTCAATTGCATGTTTTGCACAAGTCTAACTTTAAAAATAGAAGGAATGGATTTAGAAAGACCTAAAGCAGGTTGTGATTGACTTAAGCTACTACTTTTGGTGGTTTTCTTTGATGAAGCTGATGGTGGAGTAACTGAGTTTGTCATTTCTTCATAGAATGCATACAACTCGTGGAGTGTCTCTTCAACTCTTTTTAATAACATTTTTGCAATTTCTATATCATAAATGAGTTCAAATCTGACTTTAGGAAGTTCCAACTTGCATCTTGGGTCAAAAATTGTTGTAATGAACAAAAACTGATTAAACTTTTCAACATTGTCCCAATACTTATCATATTTTTTCCACATACTAATTGCCATGGATCCCATCAAAGTGTGTCTTTAGTTAATTCATTCAACTCTTTATGAATTTCACATGTTTCTTGAAATAAAGAGTTAGAAGTTACATACTTCGAACCACTGAATCTTAAATTCATTTTATAGAAAGTCACCAAGAACCTAATAAAACTTCTACTTGATCCAAATCGACATGTGTTGGTGGTCCATTTATATTTCTTCCATCGGATCTGTCTTCATTAAAATAGTTTTTATCACTTTCCAAAACAACAAATGCTTTTTGAATCTTCAAAGCAACTTGTAACATCAAGTATGTGGAATTCCATCTAGTTGTGACATACAAACACAACGACGCTCGAGACTCAATATTTGCTTCCTTGCAACTCTCCTTGAACCTTTTCAGTTCTAGGAAAGGTCTAAAAATCTTCACTGCATTACGAATAACTAAAATATCATGGCTTATTTCTTTCAATCCATAACAAAAATAAGATTGAGTATATAAGCACAACACCTCATATGAAATATTTCAACGCCCAATACTAAACTATTTTTCTTCTCCTCAAAACAACTCTTTAATCTTAGTAATGTTACATCATTGGAGGAGGCATTATCAACCGTTACAAAAAAAATCTTCTTGATTCCCCAATCTTTAAAGCAAAAATTCAACTCTTTTCCCACCATATCTCCCTTAAAGCTTGTAATTTGAATGAAATTTATAATCCTTTTTTGAAGTCTCCAATCACTATCAATCCAATGAGCAATTAAACACAAATTTTAGGAAAAAATACATTGTTTAACACTGAAAACCATTATATTCCACATGCCGAAAATATAACTTAGACAATATGAAGTATCTTGTAATCTGTTCTCTAACCTCTTTCTAAACAAACTTGATAGGTTCTTCACGACTACTATACCCTTAGAAAGCTCACCTATTTTATATATACTATAGCCATCCATTCTTTTTTGCTTTTTATTTTGAGCCCTTTATGGATACTTCTTGCATAACTGCGTGAGATGATTCTACAATGTACTAGTTTACCTATTTTTAGCATGATGCTTATTTGTTTGTTCACAATAATTACATTTCGCCTTCTCATACCCGCGAATTTTAGATTGATCTCACACCTTGAACCTTTTTATTTCCCTTCTTGCCTTTCCCATCCATTTTTATATCTTAAAGGTCATCTTCCATTGAAATTTTATCATCAACTTCTTCTAGAATTGAATCAGTATCTATAAAAATTAAAAGGCAACAACGGAGAAAGCTTATCAATTCACAGGGTTAACTAAAAACAAAAAAGTGTCCGTTTCCAAATAAAAAAATAATTTTATTCCTTCCTCTCCCTCCATTGATAACTAATATATATTCTTAAATAACATGTAGTGTCTTTTTGTTCAAACATGCATGCAGGTGATAAGTCAAGTCAAACTTAATTATTTTAATTTGGATAATTAATTAATGTTAAACAATTAATAAATTCAAGCATGGAGTAACTTTCCGACCTTCCACTCTCTGTCAACTTTCTGTATAACTCAGCAAGTGTAGAT
>CAIGRQ010220865.1:0-11394 GCA_903798375.1 Fraxinus sp. D2006-0159 | reverse complement strand
TCCAAAATTAAACAAACAATGTTTAATTTTTTATTATTTTTTTTTTAACTAGGCGGGGCGGGGCGGCGACCCGAGGCGGGGCGGCAATCCCCGCCGGTCCGTCCTGCCAACCCATCAGGACGAATTTTTTTCACTCCATTCGAAAAGAGACGGGAAGGATTTTTTTGCCATCTTTAGTTGGTGGCGTTCGTTCTACCTTCACGTCTAGCTCCGCTTAGACGCGAACCTTTTGCAATGGATAAAAGTACATGGAAAACTAAAAAATTGGTCCACGATAAGTTGTCATGACTTGAAAAGAATTTCTCCTCTTGCCGCCACCACTCCCCTATTCTCTCTCTATTGGCGCTGAAGAGAACCGACCTCTAACCTTCGCCTCAGCCGAATCCGGCGACCTCAAGAAAGTGTAAAGGTGATAAATTCAGTATAAGGGTTTTGTGTTTTTGTTGTTTTTCAGTTCTTGCCTCTTATCTTCACATTTTACTTGCTAATCATCTACTGAAATGCTAAACTGGGTAATGTTTCTAAGCCTAAAATACAGTATTTTATAGAAGCACGTTCCTGATTGGTTTCAATTTAGAATGCTAGAATGTTTTATGGATTGAATTGCTAGATTGTGGATTCTGTATATACCTTTTTTTTTCTTTTTTTTTTTTTGAGAATCTAGTTTCTAAATGTGGGCTTTGATTTGTCCCAATCTTTACTCTCTGGTTATTTTGGTTTTTGGAGTAGTTCTCTGATTTCATTTTTCTTTTTACGGTTGGATTTGGTTCTAAAATCTTAACCCCGTGACTGCTGGCTGAGGAAATAGAGAAAAAACAAGGGTCTATCTCTTTAGATGTTTATGTTCCCTGTTATCTTTTTAATGAGTAGCTCAGTATTCCAATTGAAGAATTCGAATATGGCTAATCTTAAGCTGGATTGGGGCGGGGACGGTGCATGAAAATCCCTGTCTGAGCCTTGTTTCCATCCCTAAACCAGAAAGAAAAAAGTTTGGTTCTGTAACAATGAGAACTGGATGGTTCACTCTAATTCACAGTTTTGTGCCTAACAATTGACATTACAATTTAGAAACACATTTTCAGAAGCGCCTTTTAAGTACTTTTTATTCACTTTGTCTAAATAAACTGAAAAATCCCATATGGATGAGCTTAATGCGGTGCTTAAAGCACCAAAAAGTACGGAACATGCTCATAACCTCAATTTTTATATAACTTAATCGATTGGTGGTTTGCACCAGGCACTCAATGATAACTACTAATATAAAAGCAGGTGGAAAACCCCACAAAATTGTGTTCAGCCTTTCATTCAGCCACAGCCAACGTTTTCTTCTATTCTCCTTCATTCTTCAGTTTATCCTTCCACAATTTGCTTTTCATCTATTGTTACAGGTGTTTTTGATCTCTTCATTTACATGTTTCCATTTATTTTATTGATTAATTGTAATTTGTTTATCATTTCAGAATTCCAGTTTCAAACCATTTGCAAAAAATGTATAAAGTAATCCATTTCTAGAATTCAATATCAAAACATAACAAAATTTTATTCTATACCAATGTATTCCAATTCAGTTTAACAGGTGCAGTTAATTTCAACAACACAAACAAAATGTGAATTTGTAATTAGTAAAATCCAAATGAACCCAAACAGATGATCCAGTCAGTTGCTGTATTAAAATTCCTGCTTAGTACCAGTTCGGTCTTGTTCTGATAAGAATCAGATTGAACAGGTTTTTGCTGACCCCTAAATGGATCAAATGAGGATATTGGTTCTTTGTGTAAAATTTTCATTTGATACCGGTAGAATCAGATCTAACAGGTTTTTGCCCACTCCTAAATGGATTGAATGAGGATCGAACTGGTTGAGCAAGTCAACTCAAGATCTAGTTCACTATAGTTGTTTGGGTTAGCCATTTTACTCTTGAGTGAAATTTTATGTGGTCATTAAACTTTTTTTTTTTTGTTTTAAATTATTAACTCAGCTTCATAATCATTACAATAGATCACTAAATTTAATTGTTACTAACAATTAGCTCATTCCACCCATGCCACGTCGTTACACTATAAGCGGTGTAGTTAACTAGAGTTTTTAGGCCTCGAAGACATGCAAGTGAAAAACTGAATCTGTATTGAGAATCTGAGATTATAGTAGTTGCATGAT
The DNA here is from genome assembly GCA_903798375.1 of Fraxinus sp. D2006-0159. Lineage (NCBI taxonomy): Eukaryota > Viridiplantae > Streptophyta > Magnoliopsida > Lamiales > Oleaceae > Fraxinus > Fraxinus sp. D2006-0159. The sequence continues at coordinate 9,237 of CAIGRQ010220865.1, read as the reverse complement.
AGGATGAGAAGCATATGCTTGTCTAAGTTTAAAATAAAATCAAAGTTACTTTTAGAGTTCTACTAACATTTCAGTTTTTAAATATGTCTGAACAATTTTATGCTATTTTTACTTTAAATGAAAAGAATTGAGTTTGAAGTAACTCGATTTATAAGATATATTATAGAGATGGAGGCAATGGTGAAGAAGTATCAGCAAAAGTACAAAAAAATCGAAGATGAAATGGATCGCTGGGGAGATCTTCATTCTCGATTGCTTTCACAATTCTCCAATGCCGCCTCCATTATCCAAAGATTGCAGGTCCTCTCTTGCACACATGTATGCATGATGTATCAGCTCAACCATTATTTTCTTCTTTTATAGAGTTTAGCACTTAAATTACTTTTTCGCCATTCAAAATTTTAGGTGATTCATAAATCCAGAAACTACGGTGGTTTGAAATGTGTTGAGGGTATTGAAGTTGCTGTACTGGCGAAGCAAATGAAGTCTCTGCAAACTATCCTGCTCTCTGTTAACAAGACTTTGTAATTCTTTTGTCCTCTTTTGGGAACACTACTTCTATGCCCATTAAAAATGATATAATAGGATCAAATATAGTATTTTAATGCTATCATTTCTCTGTGTTTGCTTTCTAGGAACTGTAATTACTATATCGAAATTCTTTATAATTGTGTGTCTGCGCGCTCGCTTTAACTTGGTTAATATAAAAAGTTTATCGCTCTCATTTCTCCAAGTTCTTTAGGTGTTTAGACTTTATTATTTCATTTCCATCAACATTATAACCAGTCATGATGGGTCTTACTGTAACTTTTTTGTGATTCAGTTTTGGTGCTCAATTGTGATTAATTATTATCATTAATTGTTCGTGGCCTATGGAATTTATAAGCCCAATGATTTTTCTGGCAAGAAGCTGGTTTTCCTTTTGATGTTTTTTATGTTTTGTCCTGATGATTGAAATCTAGGGAAGACTTTTGTGGGGTTGTTTTATCAATTGAGAAGATTGTCCGTGACAGCAGACATCTAGTTAAAGGGGGGTCTGCTCAATTATCCACAAAACAGCTGAACCAGCAAATCGGCATAAAACCAAGTCTCGCAGATTGTTTGGATGGACTTAGACTTCTAGAAGAGATGCACCAATCCGAGTACGAATATATTGAACTCTGCATCTCCTCAAATGTTTTGTTTCTTTTGTGTTGATTTTGAAAATCAAAATGGTAAAATATTTTTTTCAAGTAGGCAGAGAGAGTCCTTATTATTCTTAGTTCCATATATGTATTTATTCGGCAGAGTTATATGTGTATCATGTTTACTATTCGATGCAATGAAATGTCATTCATTGTTTACTAGATGCTATTGTAAGGGCTGCAACCCCTCTCGCATTATAAATAGAGTCTGGACTTAGTTTTATGATCCATACAAATTTAACGTATGATGGTGTATTGACTGAGATTTTGAACATTGAAACTTGTTAGTGGATTTCTCATTTTTCTTGTGTGTTATTAAAATTAAATCTCAAGTTTAGCTCTGATGAAGTTGGTTTTATGTTTATTGTTTGAGAAAGAAGAAATAGTTTTTTGGTGTATCTAGGTCATAGCCATCAGGCACAACCTGCATTTTAGGATGCCTGGCACGGCCAAAAAATGTGAGTCCGCACGGTCCGTGCAGGCTGGCCCATTCTATAACTTTGTCCTTGATGTAGAACTGCAAAGATAGGCTAAAGTTTTTAATTCACAATGACTCACTTACATTCTAATGCAGGTACAATCTTAAATTATCTGTGGTGTCAGCACTTCCAGGACTTGCATTGAAACCCAGGTATGTGATATTTGGGCTCTTCTCAGTACCATTCAATTTTTGCTTTCTTAGTTTCCCTTCAAACATCAAATCTTAAGGCACATGCTTTATCTGTTCTACACAAGCTCCACTCAATCAGAAACGGCCACAATAGCTTTTATTGAAAAATGGTATCCATAAATTGAACATAGCAGATTTTGGCTCTATGTATTGGCCCTGGGGATTGGGATGAATTTGTCAGGGTTGATATTTAATTTCCAATCCAGCTTGAGGTTGTGCATTTCTAAGCCAACGGATAAAAAGAGAAGTGAATTATTCGTTACTCAATTTATGGATTCACTTCTAATAATGAACCATTTCATGAATTCCTAAACTCTGAAGTTACCATATCCAATTGGAATGTATGATTTAAGATGTATTTCTCATCATTGATCCACAACCAATATCCAATTGGAATTTATCCTAGTTTATGTGAATCGTGCTCCTCAGTACTTTTTAAAGATTGAGGATATGGACATCATTACTATGTAGTTTTGGAACTCTTTTTATTACTTGAAATATTAGCAAAAGAGTGCAATAAATTGGACCAAAAAAGCAGCAATCTTTACCTAAAAAGTTGTGCTCTTTTTTTCTTGCTATTGTTGATGGTTTTCATGCTGATAGTTTCAATTGATTCATCTGTTATATACTTGTTTCGGAAAATGCACTCATTTTTCTAAATCTTATTAGTGCATTGTGGCTTGATTTCATCGCAGTGGTGGTGGTGAGGATGATCTAGGTGCACTTCGGCAACTCCTGACTGATCAACCTAATATTCCCAGAGAAGAAGGTAGATTAAAATTATCCGGTGAAACCCCGGATAAGTATATTACCTGGAAATATGTTGAAGCATCTTTAGAAAAATAAATAAATAAATTCTATTATTGCACCTGCTGATCACCTTATGGACCTTGTAACTGTAGATATTCTTTTCTGTAATCCTTTTTCCCTTATGTAGTAGTAGTTGTCTCTAAGGTGCAATCCGAGTTTTGACTGCTTTGCAGGCAGGACAATACATATGTCTGGTTGCAATTCTTATAGTAACCTCTCCATTTGCAGTGCAATTGATATTTGATAAGGTTTTTGCTGAAGAACTCTGTTGAAGTGTACTTGTACATGGGCGATCACTGCACACCAGAAATATCTTCTGTCTTTCAGAATGAAGATGGAGGATCTTGAAATCGTATGCAGATTCACATGGTTAAAATAGCGATATTGCCATGTACTCTTAACGCTAAGAGGAAATGTTTTAAAAAGCGCTGCCTAGGCTCGAATTGGGCGCAAAATGCCCCGCCTCGTGCTTTTTTTTTTCGCGCTTGGGCGTATTCTTTTTTTTTTTTCTTTTTTCTTTTTTCAATATAGTATTTTATAATTTTATATATTTGGTGTGTATTATTTTAATTATTAAATGATTTTTAGGCTGATTTAAAATGTTAAAATAAGAAAATACTTTTTTATGCTTTTTTACGCCCGAGTTCACTTAGCCCGAATCTTGGTATCCATGTCTCGTCAAACTTTACGCTTAGATTTTATCGCTTTTTCCACCGGTTTGTTATCAAATACTGCTTGTTGCTAACTATTTTTGTTCCAAGGTTGATCTTAGGTTCATTCGTGTTTGCCTTATGAGCTCGTGCCCTACTCGCCCCCATCTCTAAATCCTCAATCCAGCAAGCAGCCCTGAAGCTTGTGAAAAACCAATTCAAGGTCCTTCAGTTGTTTATTCCATTGCTCTACACAGGAGACTTGGATCTAGTGATGGCAAAAAACTGTCCCGTCCCACCTCGCCCTGAACCCCCATGAAGAATAAAAAAAAATAATTAACTACAAATTAACTAAAAAATTTTCAAAAAAATAAAAATTAAACGATGCTCCGAACCTGCCCCACCCCGTCTAAGGTGGGGCGGGTTGGGGGAGTGGCGGCACCCCCCGTCCTTAACCTGCTTCATTGTTATCTCTACTTGGATCTTGATGTAAGCAATTCCAAGCCTCCATTTCTTGATTCCAAGCCCTGTTAGGTAGCCCACAAGTTACAAACAGATGACACTCCACATATATATCCCCCTGTTTGATAGGGATTAAAATTCAGATTTTTAACTAAATTAAAGTCAAAAAGATATTTGATAGGATTCATAATTTTTCAACCACATATTTCATTATTTTTTATTAAAATCTAATTTTAATTCTCAGCAAATAGGCACATAGCAAAATTTAGACATTTTTTGATTATCGTTATCTAAATTTCATTTTATTTTTAAAACAAAACTTCGTTTTCAATCATGAACTCTCCTAATAAAATAATTTTGTACGTAAATCTAATTTATTTTTATTTTTTTACTTTTTAATCACATCCTCAAAAAAAATTACTTTTTTTCTCATAAATTGGGGCTTAGAAAAATGTGGAAGGTTCTTTCAGTGTTTGCATTTAGGTCCTCCACTTATAAGTGTTTTAGCAAGTAGGTCCCCAGCCTTTCTTTATTAGATAGGTCCTCAACTTTTCAAGTTTGTAGCCCCTTGGTTCAAAGTGGATGGTTTTAGTTAGTATGTTAAAAGTCACATTAAATCCAATATACAATAACTCTTGTTGTGTGCATTTCGAGATTTTTATTGATTTTTTAAGCTCCCTTTTTTTTTGTTGGAGGAATGATTTGAGAAAATGACAAGTCGACCCATCTGTCAAATAGAATGACTCGACAAATTAGGTTAATAAGGCTCAACTACGCAATAGCTGAAAAGAGTCGTTTGTCGTAAGGGAAAAAAATGACATTTATTTAGGAAAATTTGAAAGCAATTTTACAACATGGAATGGTCGACATTAAATTAAATGTGTAGGGGCCTTCGCTATTTTTGTTATTCTTAATCATATAATTGTACTGCCTTGGTTTGATTTTTATGTATCCAGTACAAATTCCATATATACTCACTCGTTCAATAAATTTAGTACAGTCAAAAAGGTGTTTGAAAATTGAGGTTTTAGTTTTTACTGCTTCTTTAATGATATTAATCTTTTAATATTCTTGTCGGAATTAATTTTTGTCAGATAATTCATCTTTTATTTATTTTTTTTTTTGAAAGTATCTAATTCTCAAGTTTTGCCATCTCTTTTTCAATTAAAAATTATGTTTTGACTATTGTTTAATTGATATTGAATAACAATAAAATCGAATTTTTAGTAGATTGTAATAGAAATTTTTGAAATGTGTGATTGAAAAGATGTGGGATCCGTGAGAAATTTGTGGTTAATATTGATTGTTTGACCTTAACTTAGATTAAAATATGATTTTAATCTGTAATCTGTACCAAACAAGACCTAAGTAAAAAGTTTGCCCAGTCTTATCAAAACTTTAGAATCCTCAGGAATTTACCGATTTTATTTTTTTTCGAGTATCCGCAGAATTAATTAATCTTCTATCCGACATTTGTTTTTACTTGCTTCGCATCGCATTAATTAGTCACATCTCTTTACTAACTTTGGAGGAGCATTTAAACCTTCAATAAGATTACTGTAGTTTGATCTTGATTTTTTTTTTTTTTTATTAGACACTACCGTCTACCACACTTTATGGTGTTATTTGAGACGACATAATCTTATTGAATGACAATCTTGTTCTTAACCTTAAATCTTTTTTAATTTATTCTCCTAACTTTTAAATTTAATTATTACGAAATAATACGGATTGCCAGTGCCGTGTTTGGAATCTGACTTTATAATATTTGGAAAAAGGAAGAAACCGAAAGAGTAACAATCCAAAATGACTTATTTTCACAATTGGGATGTGACAAGTACAACACATCTAACTTATTGAATTTTTGATGGGTTAGAGTTATTTATGGCTTGACTAGTCATTTTACATGAGATTCATTTTCATTAACCATTATTTCCCGACAAGCTCGTCTTTTGTCTTCATCTCTTTCCTTCTTAAGTATTTATACTTTTAGATAAAATAGTTTCATATTGTATCGTGAATTTCAAATCTTCTCATTACTCAATTATGAAACTTCGGGAGTTCTTAGTGCATGAAATGTCTAATTAAAGATACAATCCAAGTGATTCGTTGGACTCGAATTAATCGACATTACAATTTTTTTCCTCTGGAATGAGATTTTGCCATCTCACGATTAAGCAGAATTATCGAGCTCATTTTTAGATTTTGCAGCATCGAATTCAAATATAGCTTTTCGATTAAACAAATGAGATTTTCTTAATAATTTACAATCATATCGTTCTCAATATATGACGATCATGATTTGATTGCTAAAGATTTGCAATAATATCATTGTTGATTATAGGGCCTAGAATTTGAAAGCAATTTAAAGAATGTAGGGTAAAATAGCACTTATTGAAACCAAGCGTACGTACGATAATTGTTGCCATGACCATATGATGGCTATTGGACCGAGCCTAATACACGTAATGGGTGCACCATGCACATGTTATGGCATGGACCCAAATACCCAATTTGATGTGACTTATGCTAGGAGGCTAAAAATTGGGAGATTAATTAATTCAACAGCCACCAACCTTGCAAAAAATCATTGGACCCAACAATTTATGAATGGCCAAACTTGATTTTCTTGATCAAGTTATTGAGATGTGATAGCTTGGTCCACGACGGAGTCAACGAAGGACAAAAAATATTTTACGTACTGAACGAACCCATAGAAGACGTATATTAACAATTCTAACAATATGAGTGATCCTCACGCTTAAAAAGTGTCACTGATCTCCCTTAGTCCATGTTTGGTACGCACATTAAAATTTTCATTCTCATTCTTCTACTCATTTTCAATTACACATTCTTTAATAAAATAATATTTTCCATCACATCAATAATTTTTCCTTCTTTTTCAACCATACATTCACAATCAATCTACTATTTCAGAATACATTCTTCCAAAATAATGTAGCTCAAACGCACCCTTATTATTCTAATTTTGAATATCGTATTCAGTATTGACCAACTTCAAGATTAGTAAGTGATTAAGCCCCCTGTTTGGTTTTTTAAAAATCGAATTTTATTAGATTTTGATAAATAAAAAAAATTGTGAAATTTATAGTTGAAAGTTGATAAAATTGTGGATCTCATAAATTGTATGGTTAAATTTAATAATTGACTATGATTTAGATTTTTATCAAACCCAAGACCCCCAGGACCATACCATTAAGTCCAATAAAAATGCCAAGAATGGACACCCCCACAAATCAGTGACATACATCTCGCATACCAATCAAAGAGATTCGTAATCCTAAAAGTCCCCAGAGGAAAGGAAAGCATACTTAATATTCGATCTCGTGTTCGGACTCCATACATAAAATTAAGGATTTTTAGTTCCTTACCTTACCAAACACAAGCCTTGCTAATGGGTCGGGAGGTGGCGGGGTGGCCATTCTTGTCATTATCCTGATGGGATTTCTAGAGGCGGGAATGGTGCAAATTTAATATTTTTATTTATTTTTTAAATATATTTTAAATTGTAAAACAAACATAAATAATTCAAAAATAATACAAATGGTATGAATTCTTATATATTGTTCTCAAGGGAAATCAATTGTATTAATTATTTATATTTAATTACTATTTAAACTTAGAGGTGACTAGGAAATAAATATTATGGTACTCAAAATTATAAATAGGGAAGGAGTGAAAACAGGGACTTAATATTTAGAACACGGGAACTAAATATAGATCAATGTTATGAGATTGGACTAATTGAGGTAGGGATGGCAACGGGGCGGGGCGGTGCCCAGTTACCCATTTAAGGTGGGTCGGGGGCGGGTAGGGGCTCTTGCCCCNCAGGGACTTAATATTTAGAACACGGGAACTAAATATAGATCAATGTTATGAGATTGGACTAATTGAGGTAGGGATGGCAACGGGGCGGGGCGGTGCCCAATTACCCATTTAAGGTGGGTCGGGGGCGGGTAGGGGCTCTTGCCCCGTTTACCGCCCCGTTTAATTTTTTTTTTTTTTTTTTAAGTTTTTGATAATTTATATTATTTCCCACATTCATTAGATTGAAATAAATTAATTTAGTTTTCATTTTCTATTAAAACTAATAAAATTTTCCATTTAAAGTATTGAATTCTTAAAAAAAGATGTAAAAAAAAAAAAAATTAAACGGGGCAGGGCGCCCGTTACCCGTCCCCGCCCCGAACTTGTCTCGGGACAAAATTCTCCGCCCCGTCCCCACCCCGAATACCCGATTAAGCGGGTAATCCCCGTCCCGTTCGGGGCGGGGCACCACGGGTATCAGGTTTATCGGTTTTTTTGTCATCCCTAAATTGACGACAAGTTTGGAAGCCAATCCAGCTATAGGGTAAAAATTGAAAATTTCAAAACCTTTAATACTAAATTGGCCGATTCGTTGTAATTTTTGTTTTTATTTATTTATTCAAAATTTTAACTATCGGTTAAATCCATTCGACCCTGATCCTACATGTAAAGATCGATGTGCTCGAACTGATTAGGCGGTTGAGGTAATGATTGTCAATATATAAAATATGTTAGCTATTTTTCTAAAAGGAAAAAACTATAGAATTAATTAATGTTCTTTAAAAATTATATATGGATTAATGTAAGCAAGTCCGTTCACTTCACATAAGTACCACGAGATTGTATTCTTTTGGAGTAATTGTTGTCTTAAAATAGTAAGTTAGTCTTCAACCAATGAAAACAATATCGTGAAACATCGAGTATTAAAAATGAAAAATGAGATCGACAAATTCTATTTCAAGAAGAAAGGAAAGGAAATAAAGAAAGAAAACAAAACGTGCCATTAAAAAACTCGGAAGGTTTCTTATAAACATTTGTAGACCATAAAGAAATAAACCATATACGCACCGAGAAATTAATACTACTCATTTAAAAAAAAAAAAAAAATTCATTGAATGACGTAAGATGAGACGACGAGAGCTCGTTGGAAGAGATTTTTTTAATGGTAATATAAGTTTTTTGAAAAATGTGTAGTTAAAAAGTAAAAAAAAAAATGTTACAGAATGTTCGGTAGAGATTAAAATTGGATTAAAATTGAAAAACTAACCGTTATTGTTGACTTTTATTAGACGAGTGAGACCTAAGAACGACCATATTTTCAATTTTAATCTGATTAAAATATTTATCAAACAGGCTGATAATGTATAGTAGAAAATGATATTAAGAAACAACAATTTCCAGAAGAATCATTCCCAAACAAGTTCTAACTTTTGTTCAATTCTCTTGAAATCTTTTATTATTGATAGTCTCTTCTAATAACATTTCGGTGAGACCTAAATTTTTTATATTTCCACAATCAACAATTTTTGGTTTAGAATCTGTAAGTTCTACTAGAAAATAATATGTTTGAGGGTGAAATAAATCATATCGAGTTTTTCCATATAAGAAAATTTTAGTTTCAATCGTGCTGGTT
>CAIGRQ010220858.1:0-14488 GCA_903798375.1 Fraxinus sp. D2006-0159 | reverse complement strand
CTTTTACTTTGTAATAGAAATAAGTCTATTATATACAATTTATAATATTCTTCACAGTTACAATATAATGATCAGAATTATAAAATTTTGATTTTTATTTTATTTTAATGGTATTCTTTATCTTTTAACATGAAATGTTAATCTAATATTTATGATTTGATTGATTTGATATCCATTAATTTTCTTAATTTGTTAACCCGTGGTTTTAAACCGATAATCTTCGTTACGAATATCATTACTCAAATAAATAAGATGGAAAACACATAAAAAAAGAAAAAAGAAAACCGTCCAAAATGAATGCTGTCGAAAATATATTGCTGAAAACAAGAAAGAACATGGAATTGGGTGAAGATGATTTTCGAGTCTGTCTACTATACAATTAATTTTGTTGTTTTACACATATTGAAATTGTATCTTATAATTAAAAAATTATTCATTGTGAATAAAACTGCCATGTTTTGTTATTTTATAATTTTGTTTTAATTCAGAAACTTACTTGTATGCTTTTGGAAAAATCAAATAAAAAATACGCGTACGTATGTATAAAATATATTAGTTATTTACATTAATTTTTGAAATAAAATATATAAAAACTTGACATTATCGTATTTTTAAAGTAAGAACGTTAGTCAATGCGTTATGTCGCTTTTTTGAAACCAAATATAAAAAGTGCCAATTTTGTTGTATAAAACTATATAAATTTCCCAATTTTACCCGTCAAACTTAAATATCAATAAATTCATTTAGATTCAATCAACTCTCGATCAATAAATAATTTATTATTCTCACTCTATTGATCCGTGATTTGATCTCACCCATTGAGAACTTGAAGTTAGTAATCAAAATCTATTAATGAAATTAATCGTGTGGTCACTACAACAAATTAAATTCCACGTAGTTTCTCAACTTTACTATCAAAGTTAAAGATGAAATTCAATCAAATTAAAACATTCTTATTGAAGAAATCTAAGCTCAAACTAATATAAATAATTTATCAAAAAAGTAAATTAATATTTTCTTTCAAAATATGTGAGCAATTAAATTTATGCGACGAGCAAATATTTATCCAACATAAATAACATGTGAGCAATGTATTTAAGAATTGCCTTATTGAATATCGTGTTAATCATTTTTGGTGGAATTTGACTTAAAAGATTATCACGGCTTTAATTTTTTATCAACTAAATTTTGAGTTCATTTATTTTTTTGCATCTTTTATTATATTTTATGTAATGACATTCAATTCTTCAATCATCGTGTTATCCAACAAATTATAGTATTTTTGTGCCTAGAGAATAAATTGAGTGAGTTAAAAAGTGAAAACTATATTACAATATTGGAATTGGCGTAACTGGTCCCAAACATTTTCTGATCCTACGAATTTGGTCCAAACATTTAAATCTAAGCATTAACCCTCCCAAACATTTGCATCTTGTCACAATTTGTCACTTCAGATATATTATGTCCAAATTGACATTAAGTTTTGTGCAAGGAATGGAATTGCAGGGGAGTAGCAGAATATTCAACGGGATTGACATTTGATTTAGGTGTTTTTATTTTTCTCGTGAGCCTTGGCAATTGAAAACACTCATATTTCGCTATTTAGGTGTGGTAATAAATGTACTGTTAGATATTCTTATAATTTCAATAAATTGGATATCTTTACTTCATTCATACCTGTCTGGGAGCACTTTTGGCTGCTCAGAAAATTCATTTTTTTACCGTTTGCACAGTTAAGTGGGACCCGGGCTCGGACAAGGCAGCCAAAATGTTGGACTCTTTTACTGCAGAATGACATTTTCGCCCTTAACATTTAATCCAGGTGTCATGATAAATAGACATTTTTGGTATTTCACGTTTAAAATTTCAAGAACTGCTGCCTTCATGGGACACATGTTGAAGTTCCAACGGTCAATTAATTTCTTCTTTCTGAGTGAAAAGCTCTCCCAGACAGGTGATCGTAAAATTGAAGCTACAAGGCACTTTCACAAAAGATGTGTCAATAACTAAATGCTCACTATATGGATCATTGTGAAAGGATATGGAAAATGAATTCTCTTATTGGCTAGATGCTCATTTTTTGGGTAATTATTCAAAGAGAAGGATTCATGATCGAATTTGAAAAAATAAAATGTAAGCCACATATATTTATTTATTTATTTTACATATAATATTTATTTTTAAGCACGTGACTTATTGGACCCGTCTTACAAAGCTCAATTTAAGAGGTTAAGCCGTGTCCATATGCAATATATTAACCATTTGAATTACTAAAAGAAATTATTTTAATTTTTTTGTGGTACCAGTATCAAAATCTAGATGGAATATCGATTGTTTTATATTTTTGCAAAAAATACATATCGAAAAATGTAGATTATTTACATATTGCAAGAATAGAAATATATTAAGAGTCTGTTTGATAGAGATTAAAATTGAAAAATTAACCGTTATTATTGACTTTTATTAGACGGGTGTGACCCAATAACGACTATATTTTCAATTTTAATTGTTACCAAACAGGCCCTAAAGAGACAATACGCAAATACATATAGTATTTGTTTAGATAATGAACTTCAAATCGAATCGGTGGTTTGAATGAAATGTTTTGTGAAGTTTAGTAATGAATTTAAACAAATTAAAGTTCGTTGCTTATTAGTGAGCTAATCCAAAATTGGAAAATAAAATAAATAATGCAAAATTGGAAATAACACTTTGTCACCTTGCAAATAAACTTTAGCACTTCCATAATTGAACTTTTTAAGTCGCTCCCAAAATACAAATAAAAAAAATAAAAAAAACCTAATCCAATTTTCCAGCTCAAATTCTCAACAGATCTCTCTTTCACTGATTCAATCATTCAATTTCATTGCCTTTAGTTACTTTTCCTGTAATGTTACAGAAGCAATCAGAGAACGGAATGGAAGGCGACGACGAGAGAGAAGAAGAATCAGAAGAAGAAAATTCAGAGGCTGGGGAGGAAGAAGAGGAAGATGAGCCAAGGCTCAAGTACCAGAGAATGGGTGGCAGTGTGCCGACGCTACTTCAAAGCGATGCCGCTTCATGTATTGCCGTTGCTGAACGCATGATCGCGCTCGGTACCCATAGCGGCTCGGTTCACATTCTCGATTTCATTGGCAATCAAGTTAGTTTTTTTATTCTGATTTTGTTTATTGAATTGTGTTTATAATTACTTGGTATTGGTATTGGTATTGAAATTTTGTTTGATTCAGTTACATAATATGGCGATCATTAGTGGGATTTCGAGCTTTTAGATTTTGACTGATAAGTAGCAGTATTGTTAAGAGAATTGTGAGTGATCTGGATATGTTATCTTGGTACCTTTTGGACGAAGAGTATAGTTGGTTGAATTGAAAGGTTATTTTGGTAACTGGAAAATGCTATAATTGGTGGTTTGACTAACTATTGAAATCCTTGAATGAGCTGATGCTGTTTGCACTTATGTGTTAAACTGCAAGTAATTTGCCTGTAGGAATCTTAAGAACCTAATATTTTTAATTGTAGAAAAATGAAAGAAAGAATTTTCAGGCTATTGCACATATACAGACACGGAAACATATATGAGCTTGCAAGAAATTAATGCTGTTCAAGAATGTCACGAGGATTGAAAGAAATAAGATAATGGTTAGCTGAAGATCTTTTGTGCTGAGAAAGTGCATAACTTCATATGATGAAAGTGCCAGGACCCTCTCTTAGCTGCACACACTAGGGATTGGTGTTAATTATACCAGTTATTGAGTAATCTGTCGGGCTTAATTGTATAATTAAAAATGGATTACCTTTGCTGACTTTAACATATATTTAAATTTTAATATTGAACCTTCACTCTTCATTAATAAGAAATCTATTTTTAGGCGTTTAACAAATTACTTTCTCAAATGTGCCTTGGCTTTGTCTGAAATGAGCAATTTTAATACTATAAAACTTACACATGAATGATTGGACGGAAAAAAATTCACTTCTAACTCGAGCACCATCTAAATTGTTTTTCTATAACCCAGAATAATAGTACCTTAGATAAATCATGTATGTCTCATAAGTCAGTTAAATGACCGACTATCCCTGCAGGAATCGCTTCTAAACTAATGGTGCTTAAGCACAGAGTGACAGAAGAAGTCTCCAATAGCTCAACACAGTGCATAAGAAACCTAATAATTATATCCTGCACTAATAGAAACAGAAGGGTGCTTTGGGTTCTATTTAGAGTTCAGCATACACGATTTCAAAATTGGGAAAACTGAGGCACGAATACCTGAGCTAAAGTGATCCAGAATATTTGGAACTCAAATAAACCTCATTATCCTAGCTTACTGTGGACCAATATCGTGGTCCTCAAAGGAAAAACATAATACGACTTTGACACAAACATAATGAAATCCTGAAAGGATATAACGTCTCATTCTACTTAATAATACATAAGTTTCTGCATGGATTAGTAAAAGTAGTTGGAAAGCCTGTGACACGTGCTATTCCATAATTGTTTTATTGTCTCAACACTTTCAACATTCCCGATAATGTGTGTATCTAGGAGGGTTAATTACGCTGATGGACACTAAAGTTTTGATTAATTACATCAATAGTCATTGAAGTTATTTTGTTACGGTAATAGTCACTTGTGCTTCTAATTGCCACACTAATGGTCGATTTGTCTAACAAAATTAATTTTAAATCCTACATGGCACAATTAAATGCCAACATGTAACCGAATGGCGTTATTTGTTATGTCAAATTAGAAAAATCGTTGTTGAAAAGAAAGACCTAGGTTTACTACATAATTTAAGCCAGAAAAATCAGCCCAAAACTTAAGTCGCATTAAGTTGTCTTACTATGAATGCGTTAAATTTTCAATTCATAACTCCAAATTTTTCTGACTTAGCATAATAAGTAACACTTTTTGATGACACGTTAGGACTTAATGGTGATGCTTATGATTTAATGCTAATTTTTTTGACCGAGTGACAATTAGTGTAGCTGTTAGAAGCTTCAGTGACTATTACTGTAAGAAAATGTCTTTAGTGACCATTTATAGAATAACTCAAAACTTCAGTGACTAATGAAGTAATTAAATGCTATTTAAGCAAGATCTAATATCAAATATAAACTAGGAGAATAATTCCTAAAAGAAAATTTATTGCCTCTTGTTTGTCAAGTTTCCATTGTTATCGAGACATGGTCGAAACTCCTATTCCTTGAGATACGTTAGCATTGGAGTAATTCCATAGATCTCCTTTATCTCCCTTCGTCATGCACAATCCACCATCAGACTTCTTAAATGGGTACTTTGTTTAATTTATGATATCAATTGCCTGATTAGGCAGCCGCATGCTTGGAATTGATAATAAATTTCCGCTTCTACAGGTTAAAGAATTTACTGCCCATACTGCTGCAGTAAATGATATCTGCTTTGATATAGAAGGTGAATACATTGGAAGCTGTTCTGATGATGGTTCTGTTGTAATAAATAGTCTTTTCACCGAGGAGAAAATGAAATTTGATTATCACCGTCCTATGAAGGCCATTGCATTAGACCCAGATTATGCAAGGAAATCATCCAGAAGGTTCGTCACGGGAGGTTTAGCTGGTCATCTATATTTTAATGTCAAGAAGTGGATAGGCTATCGAGACCAGGTTTGTTTAGGTTCCTGAACTATTCTACTCTACACCGTGCTAATTTAAAAGACACAGAGCTTTCAAAAATCTTGATCTCAGAAAATTAATCTCCTTTTTACAGGTTCTACACTCTGGTGAAGGTCCAATTCATGTAGTTAAGTGGAGATCTAGTCTCATCGCCTGGGCTAATGATGCGGGTGTCAAAGTTTATGATGCTGCTAATGATCAACGTATAACATTCATTGAAAGACCTCGAGGAAGTCCCCGCCCTGAGCTTCTGCTCCCTCATTTAGTTTGGCAGGTTAGTTGAAGATAAACAACGCACGGAACATTATGGAAAGTTTGTGAGAAGAGAAGTGCAATGGTCTGAAAAGGGGACACGGCTATATTGTTGAATACTATGCCATTACTAAATGAAAGTTGGAATTACTTTTGATTTAGATAACTGTTTTTTTTAACATATTCTACATCACATTCAGGACGATAATCTGTTGGTCATTGGGTGGGGAACATCTGTTAAAATCGCATCAATTAGAACCAATGAGAATACCGGCGCCAATGGGACATATAAGCACATTCCAATGTCTAGCATGAACAAGGTGGATATTGTGGCATCTTTTCAAACCAGCTATTTCATTTCAGGAATTGCTCCCTATGGTGATTCTTTGGTGGTTCTAGCATACATCCCTGGGGAGGAAGACGGGGAGGACTTCACTAGCACTGTTCCGTCACGTCAGGTATTTTCCTTGTTCTTCCTTCAGAGTGGTGTTGATTCATTTTTTACTGTCTGATTATCTCTGTTATTGATTCAATCACATGCTTGTCGTATTTTACTGCTATGTCCATGTTAGTGGAAATAGTGTGTTTTAAAAATTGGCCAACATTTTTAGGTGAATGTTTTGTGTAAATTTTTAATACAGAAGTGCTCCACTTAATCATGCTTTATTCTTTTCGTGACAATGGAGATCACAAATTTGCTTCAGATTTCATGCATATGAAACATGAATTATTTCGCTCTCCTACTTCCTAACTATTTTTTGGGATTTTTCCCATTTGTTTTGCTTTGTTCCTGTACTTATCGTTGTTTGCATTTTTTAGTTTTTCAAATGTAGCATTTTTAGGCCCATTAATTAACATGTAACTTAGTGATCTATTATGGTTATCGGAAGTTGTCTTAGACAAGTGTTCTCTACCACATTGTATAGATACCCACCACTTTCAAAAGCATAATTCTTATCATGCTTAATTTTTCCATCATTGAAAAATACCTTTCTTTGTTCTGGCTTTTGCATAATTATATTGAACTCATTTTCTCCATTCAATGGCATAATCTTTTGATGCTCTTGTAAAGAATTTTTTTTAAATGTTGCCTTCATCATTTTTGGTGGAATTTGATCTATTAGGAGGCCTTAAGAGGCTTTGCAACTAGGTCTCACACCAGTAGGCATATATTAGTTGTGAGAGGATGAGAGGTTAGCTTTTAGTTAATGGGCTGCTCCACATATGGTGAGCTTGGAACTAATTGCTAAGATGAGTAAATTCTTGATAGCAGGGCAATGCACAGAGACCAGAAGTGCGAGTTGTCACTTGGAATAATGACGAGCTCGCGACAGATGCACTACCTGTACATGGCTTTGAGCATTACAAGGCTAAAGATTATTCGCTTGCCCATGCTCCTTTCTCAGGTAAAGTTTGGTTTTGTTTGAAGTTTCATCGATCATAGATGACTATAGCCCGTTTCTCATTTTGTCTTGTTCTACCTGCAATGTTGGAAATAGAGATGCAGTGAAAGAGATGATGTTTGTGCATTTGAATGTAGGTAGCAGCTATGCAGGAGGTCAGTGGGCGGCTGGTGACGAGCCATTGTATTATATTGTGTCCCCAAAGGATGTAGTTATTGCTAAACCTAGGTTAGTGACTCTCTTGTTCACTTCTATTAAATATTACTTTCAATTGTCGTGATTATATTCGTATTATGTGTTGATATATGAAAATTACTTCTTGTTTAATGTGGAATTGGATCAGTGTGACCTTGCTGGTCCTTCCTAGTTTTCTCTGTATACATACATCAGAGTAGTAGCTTATAACCAATTAATGATTATATGCAGTTTTTCATTGCTCTGCATATATTCAATCTGTTGATGTTGTTGGCTATTTCTTACAACTTAAATACTTTGCAATTAATATCAAAGAAATAGAGGATCGAAGATACCAATGGCAGGAAGAACCGAAGAAGTAGATATGAACAGTAAAGTTGCATGGCAGAGGAAAGAGAAATCTATAACTTTTCTAGAATAATTTTCTTCTTTTTTCTTACTCTTACATGGTACTTTTCAAGTCATAAATAAAGTAAACTTTTAACATCATTCAATATTACATCTCAGCTCTACACTTGTCTACTTTTACAATCATTATATTTGACTTTTCTATTCAAACACATAGCCTTAACAAATGTTCTTTAGCGTAAGATTCTTCATTTTATTATCGTTCTTTATTGCTTCATCATTGTTCTAGATGATTGGATTGTGATTTTAAGTACAATGGCAGCATATATCTTTCCTTGTTCGTACAAAAACAGGAAAAAAAAGTGTGAAATTGTCTGTAGGATTGTATTTAATTATGATTTCATGAAAATAAAGGTTATGAAATATACAAGTTGCGAAAATATTTAGTTTTAATAATAATTAAAAAAAACTTATTTAGTTATTTTGTTGCTAGGGATGCAGAAGATCACATATCTTGGCTCCTTCAACATGGGTGGCATGAGAAAGCCTTAGAAGCGGTTGAAGCTGGGCAGGGACGCAGTGAGCTTGTTGATGAGGTAGTATGTTTGATTTCATATTTTTGGTGATCATTCTTTTGTCATGCTTTCATTTTTCTTTATCTTATTTTCGTATTCATTCGCTATGCATTTTGTAGAAGATAAATTGATTGATATGATTTTTTTTCAATGTAAGGTCTAAATATTATTGTATGCTTATATCTATAGTGATTCTTGGCAGACTGATTCTATGTTTCGATTGAACAACCATGATTCGATTAGTGTCATAAATTTGACTCTTAATTCCTGGAAATGTAGTTTGTAATAATGTCTACACTCATACGCTAAAAAATAAAACACTTACGAATGGCTTCCTGAAGCGAGTGAGGTAATATTTGCCTTTTTTACATAAGGACGTGCCTTATGTTGGAAATTATGTGACTAAGACAACCAGAGAGTGTGACTGGAAAATGATCTACAGTGAAATTATTTTTAATGTTTCTAAGGGTGTCAAATGGTGCCCACAAATTTTCAAGATCATTTATTTTCTATTGATTTGGTTCAAATTTCTGACTTATGAAGAATAGTTACCGTTCAACAAACTAAGGTGTTCACATTAAATTTGGGGTCTGCTTTATGTTTATGTTGAGCTTGAATTGCATGCTCCTTTCTCGTTAACGAATGAAACTGTTCACTGGACATCTTATATTTAGAAGGAATTCCATAAAATTGAAAATTATCAAGAAATAATTAAGTCTATACAATTTTATCTTGTACTAGAATCCTGGTAGTTGTACTTCTGCTTTCGTGAAACTTCAATTGGAATAAGAAGACAGATAATTCATACCAGAGCTTATGTTTGATTCTTAGATTTTTGGAATTTAGTGAAAGCTTTTTATGCAGATTAGAAATGTATGTCTACATTATCAATCTTGATAGAGATATCGTTGACTTATAAAAAATATTTTAGATTTGATATGATAGATTGTGCGGAATTATCATGTTCATTTTCAACTCACTGGACCTTCCAAGTTTTATAATTTACACTTGAGTAGCTACTTCCTGAAGTATTTTTGAAAATATACATTCTGATATAGTTAACTCTAAATAGGTGGGATCCAGATATCTTGACCATCTAATTGTCGAACGCAAATATGCTGAAGCTGCCTCGTTATGTCCTAAATTGTTGCGAGGGTCAGCTTCTGCTTGGGAAAGGTACTTTTCGTGTGTGCGCTTGTGTGTGTATGTATGAATGTGTAATGTGTATACGTATATGAGCTTTGCAGTTTGTTTTGGTAACTGAAGGATAATTATTTGCAGATGGGTTTTCCATTTTGCTCATCTTCGTCAGCTTCCTGTATTAGTTCCATACATGCCAACAGAAAATCCAAGATTACGTGATACTGCGTATGAGGTCAATAATGCTTAATATTGTCTGCAGACTCACCTGATGCATATTTTTTTTTTCTCTTGATATGTGAAACTGGGAGTTGAAGCCTGAATTGTTTTGTGACTCTAGGTTGCTCTTGTTGCTTTGGCAACAAACCCATACTTTCATAAGGATCTTCTATCAACTGTTAAATCTTGGCCGCCTGTAATTTATTCGACTTTGCCCGTTATCTCTGCTATAGAACCTCAGCTTAGCACATCGTCAATGACTGATGCACTTAAAGAGGTTAGCACTGAGAAAATTTTATCTGTCTCATGCATATGATTCTTGCTATTTACGGTGTTACATCCATGTCAGGCTCTAGCCCAGCTATATGTGATTGATGGACAACACGATAAAGCTTTTGCCCTCTATGCTGATGTAAGTCAGTTCATGACTTATTTGGTTACTATCACGCCTAACTAAATGCATCCATTATGTGCCAAGGATGCTTTGCCTATTTTATGTTTTATGGACTTATTGCTTTCTCTGTTACAATTGTTTTTGTGTGTTTCAGCTTATGAAGCCAGATGTATTTTACTTCATTGAAAAACACAATTTACATGATGCAATTCGTGAAAAGGTAATTCCTAAATTTCATTTGGAAGACTGAGCTATTATTACATATGTTTTGCATATCTAAAGAATAAAGTCTCGTTCTTTTTCATTTTTGGATTAGAGACCCCTTGTCCTCAAGTTTTGTATATTCTTCATCCCATCAAAAATATCCCAATAACAAAAAAAAAAAAAAAAAGAATTCACATCTTCATGTTGATTAAGTCATCGTGAATTTTTCATTGACTCGCGTGTGTTTGCAGGTTGCCCAACTTATGATGATAGACTGCAAACGTGCAATTCCATTGTTGATCCAGCATAGAGATCTAATTAGTCCACAGGATGTTGTGTCACAACTTATGGTTGCAAAGAATAAGTTTGACGTCCAATACTTTTTGCATCTGTATCTGCATTCACTATTTGAGTCATATCCACATGCTGGAAAGGATTTTCATGACATGCAGGTTTGTAGAAATTAGCGAACTTTCTTTTTTGAACTCTTTTAGGGTGGTAACCATCTAAACTTGCTTGGAAATGGCTTATCATTAAATCTAGTGTTGTAAATCTTAAAAGTCAATTAATTAAGGAAAGGACTTTATTCATATGAAAATCATATGCATCCTTTGGCCTTTAGCTTTTTATTCAAAATTGAAAGGCAACAACAACTGAAGGCAACTAGGGATCAGGTTGAATACCTGTGCAAGTGGTTGACTAAATTGGTCTGGTTAATTGACATTTTTGAATTATGATAAATACTGCACAAGCAGCATTCTGTTGCCTAGTGAGTTTTCTTGTTTTCCAAGGAATTTAGGCTTTTAACTTAATAGACACTTACTAGAGCAATTTTTTTGTGTATCGGTCTCCTCTCTAATGTCTATTCCCTCAAATTCTCTGACTTGTAAATCAAACCTATTAATTTGTGCGATACTTTTTTTGTGGATTTCATGCTGATCTACATTAGCATCTATAATTAAAAAATTGAGTGGAGGTGTTATGGAGCGGATATGTCCTTGATATGATGTTGTCTTGGTTGTTCAGTCAAATAGCACAGTGACTTCATAAGAACGAGATAAAGAAAGTTTTCTTTTATTTTGGTTCTTGACAGCCTCCATCTAAATAAGTCTGGAAATAGCTTATCTTGTATTTTCTTATTAATATTATTAAACGGGATAGGTCGTGTTAACTTTTTTTTCTTTGTTTTGTTGATTTTTCATCAGGTTGAGCTCTATGCCGATTACGATACAAAAATGCTGCTTCCATTTCTTCGTAGTAGTCAGCATTATACACTGGAAAAGGTTTGTTCTATGAGTGGACGATTCTTCTTAATCTTCCATCACCTGTTATCTCTAAAACTTCGTGAGATTTTATCTCAGGCTTATGACATTTGTGTCAAAAGAGATTTATTGAGAGAGCAAGTATTTATCCTTGGAAGGATGGGAAACTCAAAGCAAGCCCTAGCAGTAATTATTAATAAATTGGGGGATATTGAAGAGGTGCCTTTCTTTGCTCCCACTGTTTAATTAATTTCGGCTTTTCTGCTCTGAAATTGCTGGGTGAGAGAACATATATCATTATTTTGTGCAGGCTATCGAGTTTGTAAGTATGCAACATGATGATGACCTCTGGGAAGAGCTGATTAAGCAATGCCTGAATAAACCTGAGATGGTAAGCTCTGGGTTCTTAATGCTAATCAATTACAATTGCAAAAGAATTATTACCACATTTTTTTTTATTTTTTTGGCTGGTTTATTTAATTTTTACTCACTGGCAGGTTGGGGTATTGTTGGAGCATACTGTTGGCAATCTTGATCCCCTATATATTGTAAATATGGTGCCAAATGGCTTGGAGATTCCTCGGTAAGTATGCTATCTACTTTTTTTGTATCGTTCTGGTAGTCAATTTGCACAACTTCTTTTTCTTCAATTACATGAACAGTTTTCCATGTCGAATGTTATGTGGATGAAAAATATTTTGGGTTCTCTGTTCGGTTTTGTTGCTTTACCCAGGTTGACATGTCAATTGCCTTCTCATTCAATTGTTCACCTGGGTCATAAAGTCAAAAGGTTCAAAATGCCAAAATGTTGTCAAATTTTCATTTTTGGTTCATAACATGATCCTTTACTATGCGTGGTACTACAATACTGTTACATTGTGCCTGCAAAGTCTGAAATTAGCTTGGAAAGAATCCAACCATCCTTTTCATGATTGCTCTTGCTTTTATCAAATCCGTAAAGCCTGATGTAAGGTGTTTTCATGTCATATATGGTGGGAAAATCAAAGTGTTTTTATTAGCTATCACTATTTGCTATGCGGATCAAGATACCTGAAATTGTCCTATTTTGTGGTACTATTATAACACTTATATGCTGTTTTGATTTGACCTATGGACGAGTATGCTAGTGCGATGGTCGATGGACCTATTACTCTTATGTGTCCAAATTCTTCTGTTCAATTCTGTAGTATTTTCTCAGCACAGTAGTTGTGACTCGTGGATTATGCCCTACCACCAAAAATGTTGCAGTTTCCTTTAGCTTGCTCAATTGTAAACCCATTCCTTCTCAGATTGAGGGATCGTCTAGTCAAAATCATCACAGACTATAGGACGGAAACTTCTCTTAGAAACGGGTGCAATGATATACTCAAGGTAATTTCTCGCCCATAAATACTTCTGATACAATTTGATAATCATAATTACTAGATAGTTCACTTTTACTTGCAGGCCGATTGTGTTAATTTGTTAATCAAATATTACAAAGAAGCAAGACGAGCTATATATTTGAGCAATGAAGAAGACGAAGCACGTAGTAAAAGGGACAAAAACTGGGCTTCTCAGTTTGCAGAGAAATCTTTGAGCATGGAGGTCAAGTCGAAAACACGTGGTGGCGCTAGATGCTGTGTGTGTTTCGACCCATTTTCTATACAAAACGTGTCGGTTATAGCTTTCTTTTGCTGTCATGCATATCACACAACATGTCTTGTGGATTCCACCATTTCCATTAGTCAGCAACAAAAGAAGCCACCAACCCCAACCAAGTCCTCAGATGAATTATCGTATTACGAATATGATAATGGCGATGCCGAGGATGATGAGGAAGAGGATACTTCTTCGGGTTCTCCTCAAATGCGTTGTATCTTGTGTACTACTGCTGCAGGTTGAGCTTCCTGTGTGTACAATGGTCTTCGGTGTGGCGTGTGCGTATACGAGGGAGGGCTTTGTAAGCTATTTCTTTGTTGTACTTGTGTGGGCAAAAGGCCTTTGTATTTTTGTATATTAATTGCTGATGTTTTTCGTGGGCTGCATATGACCTTTGAGGATATATGATATTATGGTAATAGAGAGTTTTAGGAAGGGCTACATTTGTGGCGAAAGCAGCGCCTCCCCCCACCCAACAAAAAAAATAAAAATAAAAAAATTCAGAGAGTCGGTTTTATGGTTTACATTTAGAGATGTTTTTATATACATTTTGTATTCAGTTCAAGCCTTTTTTGCACCTTCTGATCAATGTGAAGAACATATGTGGATCCTTCCACCCCTTTTTGCATAAATAATGATTTTTTTATATTTTACTTTTAATTTTTGCATTCATATTTTTGTATCAATGTGAAGTGCATGAGAACATACAGGACATTAACTACGGCTTCGATTAATCCAAAATAATAGAAAAAACACGTGCCTAGTCAAAATTCTTCTTAGATTTTCTTTGTGAAATATTGCTTTCAGCATGTTTCATTTTGGATTGGGTAGCAGTGCCTAAAATATTCGAGGAACAGACACAGCCGCTGTTCGATGGTCATCATTCTTAAAAAAATAATGTTTTGAATAATAATTTTTAGGGGAATGTGCAGTTAAAAAGTATGGAAAAAATTAAGTTTACGTGTAAAATATTTTATTATGTGAATGTGTAGTTAAAAATGAACGTGTAGAAAATGAGTTTAAATAATGATGGTCAAACAGTGGCTAATATTACATAATAAACAGGATCGTTTTTCGAGGTCTACGAATATTATAAAGATAAAACGTGAAAGCTGCTTATTTTTGGACTCCTAGAATATAGCCTTTGGGGATTTCTTATTTGTTTGTAGGGAACCATACACAAAACCTAGATATAAGAAT
>CAIGRQ010220857.1:0-12023 GCA_903798375.1 Fraxinus sp. D2006-0159 | reverse complement strand
GTAATTGTTAACACACTAAAAATGCAGACCAGGAGTAAAGGCCCAAGGTACGAAGTCCAATGTGGAGTCCAGGATAAAAGCCTAGATAGAACCATTGAGAAGTCTAATAGAAGCTCAAGAACAAAGAAGTATCATCGCCCAAACCTGCAAGACGCCCAAAGACTGAGTGAATAAAGTGCTGTATGATCGCTCAGAGCAATGGTCCTATTATCGTCCAAACCGTCAAGTTGCCCAGAGTTGGGCAAATCTAAAGCGTTATGGTCATCTAACCCAGCAGTTATTAGACAAATTCGACATGCCCTACGATTTGAGGATGGACAGTTAAAATGTAAGAGTAATGACAACGATTATGAGATAATCTCTCCCCAACAAGTCGGTCATCATGAAGAAAGTGGATAGTTACGGAGTAATTGAGCAGTTCCGAGCAGNAAATCTAAAGCGTTATGGTCATCTAACCCAGCAGTTATTAGACAAATTCGACATGCCCTACGATTTGAGGATGGACAGTTAAAATGTAAGAGTAATGACAACGATTATGAGATAATCTCTCCCCAACAAGTCGGTCATCATGAAGAAAGTGGATAGTTACGGAGTAATTGAGCAGTTCCGAGCAGTTTTATCACTCAGAAGTCACTAAGGGAATATAAAAGGAAGTGAAGACATAGAAGAAAACCTCCGAATCAAAAACTCTCAACAGAGAATATGTAATTTCAATTTCTTAGTTTCACTTTAAAATTCTTCTTTTAGTACTTGTGTACTTGCGCCCCTTGGAAGCATTTTGTTTGTTTTCGATTGTAAATCTTCGCCAATAAAAACATCACTTTTTGGGACTTTGTCTCAAGAGGTCTGTTCCTTACACAATCGTCTGATCCATTTTTTAATTGTTAGTGACGCAAAATCGTGCGAAACAACACGTCATTTGAATTAGTAAATATTAGATGAGCTCTGGTACTCAAACAGGGTTATTGACGGTGGCTTCGAGCAGGAGTTGATATACGTGTATGTATATTCTTCCATTCAATTGGAATTAAACCTAGTTAACAAGTATGTATATTCTTCCATTCAATTGGAACTAAACCTAGTTAATGAAAATCGAGCGTGAGCCGTACCCTCCTCAAGCGGACAGGTCTGTGTAGGGACCTTGCTATGTCTACTCTCAACCGTTGGATTTGATAGGCTTCATCCTGACCGTTATATATAATCATGATAAATTAATATGATATTAATGAATGTTCACAACTTTTAATTTGCCCTATATTCTTCTCGGGATTGGTGGAAATGACTTCCATTCTCCTATAAATACTACCGTTTCCTCTCCTCTAAACCTACTACACCCCCATTCCCCTACGCCCCATACCCACCTGCAAATATAGATAGATATAGAGAGAGAAAGTTCATCTTCTCTCTTCACTTTTGAAGAAACCCTATTTAGGGTTGCAGAATATGTAGAGGCTGAGGCCCTTGTCATACTTTTCCACAGCTTTCTTGAACTGCATATAATTGTATGGATAAAACCCATCTGCAGTTCAATTAAGCTGTGGGAAGATATGGAGAGGGTCATATGGGAGTTCAGTTTCAGGATAAGATTCAGTACGACATGGTGTTTTCAGATAATATTGTTTTCTGCTGGTGAATCTTCATTTTGATTTCATTTATATGTTAAACTGATGTTGATTTATCCTTTTACATGCATGATTAGTTTTTTGCTATTGAATCTCCATTTTAATTTCATTTATTTGTTAAATTCATGCGGATACCTTTGTACTTGCATGATTGTGTAACTGTTTACAGATCTACAGACAACCTTTTCGAAATTACTGTATTTCACATGGTGAAACCCAAGAGACATTCAGTTTTGACTCTTGTATTTTGGCTGTGCGCAGATGCACTCTTGTCAATGTTATTTTGTAGATTCAAATGAATCTGTTTTAAAAAATCACAGAGATAAGAATTCTTTGATAATATACTATTTTGCATTCAGATCTCTGCATTCAATAAGGAAATAAATAAATGTATAATTCAAGAAAGGGTTCATATAATAGCCATTATTTGTAGGAAGTAACAAGTTTTCAACAATTTCTCGAAAGCGCCCAACTATCGTATTTTCACTCAGACACTAGTTTTCCCCTCGTTTCTACTAAAGAAGTTTTTAGCAACCTTTTCTATGTATATTTCCATTTTCTGTTATCAGTATAAGCAAAAGATTAAGAGTAAGTTTTCTGTATATTTTGTTTATTATTCATGTTTTAATTAGGAAAAGGGCTGCAATATACAATATTTCTGAATAATATTGAGTTACAGAATGTTATGAGGACCACAGGTTTAATTGCGTTACCTTTCTCATATGCAACACATCACCCTCCTCACAAACTTAATTTAAACCAAATTGAAGCCATATATAAATTTGCTATAGTATGCCTTAAAAAGAGGACGTAGAAAAGTTCCAAATCCTGCAGATTTCACCTTGGAAAAGAAAAAACAGTCAAAATTTTGCAGAAGAAAACTAGGGCTTCCCATTAACTATGGTAAGGACTTCAATGTAGAGAAGAAACATAGAATCACAGTGCAGGTGCTTAGGATTTTTAATGTTTGTATCTCGAATGCAGCTATAGTTTTTAGGATTGTGCATCCTTCTTCAATTACAGAACATTTCCAAACATGGACCAGCACTACCGTTTACTACATGTACATTAAAATTTACATAATGGATTATATAATGACACATGATACTATCAACTTAAAACATTATCAACTTTTTCATCCAATTTTTTTTCTTCGCAGCATATTATCTAATCCAGTATATACATATTTTATTGTAACAGGATAAACTTTACAAATTGCACATACAAATTTAGCTAGATTCAGTTTCTGCCAATTGCACCGAATGTTCGATTTGTCGGGATTTTCTGTTGTAACATAAAGGAATTTTAACCTTCAAAATAAAAATCAATTTTAATACAAAATTAAAACTAATAATTTTAAGTGTAACTTAGAATTTAATTGGATTAATTCTCATTATTGTGGGGTTGTTTTTTACTCTATAAAAGGTATGGAAGTTTTCATTGTTAACTACGACGTGAAAATACAAGAAAAAAGATTATTCTCCATATACATTTTATACTATGTTCTTGTACTTTCGGCAAATTATAAAAGCTTGTATTTTTATCTCCATATGGCCGTGCCAATAGATGGAGAGCCGGCTGTGAGCTATATGGATTTATTTTAGAGTAGTGTAGTGTCGGAAAGTTCCCGTACAAAGAAAATGCAACACGACTTTAAAATAACGTCATTGACGTGACTATTGATGTGACTCTCTAATAATTGCTTTCTCACTCATATTTCTATTATGTTAATTGTTGAATTACATTTATATATGTATTTTATGTTATATGTTAATTGATAATGTATCTACACGCAAATCACTTGTTTTCCCCCAATTGTCAAAGTCTTGTCCTTTTCGCTGTATGATTCTCTAATTTACAGAAAGATTACCTTTATTTGCTTTAAGATTCTTTATATAAGAACTAAATTGTCATCTCTGTCACTCGAAAATCCTGTAAGGTGCCTAAATGTTCATCATTTTGAGTTGAGATTCTTTAATAAAATTTGATGGTAGTTTTCTTTTTCTTACATCGAGATTCTTCATATAATTTGCAGTAACTTTCTTCTTTCTTGCTATAGAACTAATGCTTTTCTATGAGGCATGTTTTCTTCCTTTTGTAATATACTTGTGCTCCCTCGGGGCGTCCATGAAACGAACGGAATGAAAACTGATTTGTGTAGTCGACCCTCAAATTTAGTGAGAACAAAGTTAAGATTTTAATTTTTTTATTGAAAGGTGGGTCAAGTTACTGATTTTCAAGTGAAGAGTTGATCATTTATTCAAGTCATAAAGATAGGCATTTATTTCCCTGATGCGTTATAGATTTCTACTTTTGGCTACAAAGATTTAAAGATAAGTTGAAAAGATAATATAACTTTGTGTTTTGATAATTTATGGTGGAGAAAATAAGTGAAAGTAGGAATTATTAAAAAGATTAGGAAACAAAATAAGTTTGATGGAACAAGCAAAATCTTTTTCTTGATATGGTTGTCTTTGTATTATTCAAACCTATTATTATTATATGATGATGCACAATAGAACTTAATATAATTTAGTGCTCCAATCTGCAATGAAACTCCATTACAATTTAATTTCTTGGTGCATTTACAGTCAGGCAGACAACGGAACTTAATCAATTTCTGAATTTCAAAGGGTATTGGCAAGAAATTTCATTAGAAATTGCGTGCTTGATGAAGAGATTGAGAAAAGGAAGAGAACAAAGAGAAGAAGGAAAAGAAGATGAAGAATTTAGAGGAAGAAAATATTCAGGGTTTGAGCCCCATTTTTCTAAAAATTCATTTTTTTAAAACTCATTTTCGATCATACATTCGCCCATAATATAATATATTACACGTAAATTCAAAAAAATTTCTTAATTTTTTACTACACATTCTCTATCAATCTACTATTCTAAAATACATTACTAATGAAATCCTAGAACATCTATTAAATAAACTCATAATTACATTTTCCAAAATAAGTATCAAATTAAAAAGTAAATTAAATAATGTCTTTACTAGGAATTCCAAATTTTCTTTCCGACTGAGAAAATTCGACTCCTACAAAATAGGTTGCAACTTCATTCTTAAGGAGACCGATCTTTTTTCTTTTTTTTTTACTCACGTATCCGAATTTCGTCCGATTAATTTTAAGGAGTGGCAGCATTTCTCCCTAATAGAAGACCGATCTTTTATTTTGACCAAGTATTAGTATTGAACTCATAACAACAACATATAACTTAATTGATATCAAGCAGGACGATTTTTCTTATTAACCAAATACCAATAGCAAACTCCAAAAAGTAGCATATGATTCATCCAAAAAAATAACATAATATGGTGTACACGGACTAGCACCGTAGATTGGCTTTACAAATTTTTTTATAAGCACGTTATTTTGGAGACTAAACTTATGATAATGTGATTTGTTCCTTTTTTTATTTTTATTTTTAAGTATTTTCGCTTAAAAAACTAAAATCAGAAACCAACTAATCTGTTCTTTTTTTTTTCTTTTGTTACTTTTTTTCTTTTGCAATTTTGTTTTATTTTTTGTTTTTAAAGAGAAACGGAGCAACAAAAAATTAACATTATTTTCGTTTATTATTATTATCATTAAATAAGAGGACAAACACTTAAATGAAAATTAAGGTTCCAATAGAACAAAACTGGTCTTTTTAAATACTAAATAATATAAAAAAAAAATCAAACACCTAATTATTATGTTTCAGAAAATAAACATTTAATTTAAAAATTAAACAAACAATAAAATACAAAAAAAAAAATTTAAATGAAATCTTAATTTATACCTGCCATCTACAAAGTGGTTTTTGAAAAGGTCTTTAACTACATTTTTTTTTTTAAAATACGTATCTAATTTGAAAAGTAAATTAAATAATATCTCTACTAAGATTATTTAAAGCTTTCACATCAAATAGAATGGAACCGGGCTTAATTTATCCTTGTCTTTTTTGTATTGGACAAATAGAATACAATGCGACGATGGGCCAGTTTTCACATCAAATATATGGTAGGCTCATATATGAAATTTCTTGATTACAAGTTAAGGGATGCCAACAGTGATCGACATGACTCCAACACATAGGGACAGAATTATTGAAACTCCATTGGCTTATTTCACTTTTTACATTTGCTTTTAACTAGGTTTTCTCCTTAATTCATATATTTTATGTTTGAATACAAATCATAGTTGGCAGCCACGTAAAATGAAGAGATGTAAATTTTATTGATAACTATTTACTAGTTATCTTTATTAAGGTAGTTAGCACATGGACATCTATGGTCTTAAATTCCTGCCTAGCCAGGTCCATTGCTGATAGGGTGAACAATATTAAAGAACGAAAAAAGTTATAATCTTGTCTGTCCGTGTCTAGTACTTCGTTGGGACATGCCCATGTGTATCTGTTTTACGTAGTTATTAAGTTGCTCGGTATGGCCACTAATAATGTAATGGACATAACGGATGCCTTGAGTAGAACAACCCGGGAAGGGAAATTATGCTTACATGGTACTGGCAATTTATTTTGGACAAATGGAGGTCATCAATGGAGGGAAACTGACCTGGTCAAGCTGTTGCTGAAGTGTGTGCTTTTTTTATTGTAGATGAGGTCCATATTAAAGGAGAGAACTATTACTCAGTGAATATCTATTGTTATTCGCCTTTCAACTTGAACCGTTAAAGCACGTTTTGTATGTAGGATTGGGCACGATAATGAACATAAATTTTACTTCATCGTTTCCAATTTTGTGCAGTCTGAACAATACCAAGCTATGGACTCAAACCAGAATAGTTTAAACTAGCTCTGTGAAGGCACCCTTTCCGTTTGTTGTATGAACAATATCCAGAAATCAACAGACATGCATTTGAATCTGTCTCCGAGTCAATGAAACGGCACATGTATTAAGTGTAATTAATTAATAGTACAAAATATTGTAGCTTTTAAAGGTTTAACAGAATAGCCATGCCTTAGTGTCGGTCCAATTCAAACTATTTTTGAAGGACCTACACACCAATCACAACTGCTTCTTTTCAATATCTTATAGTTTTAGGTACACAAATTTTATATTCTTGTCAAAGCACTAAAGGCTTAAATGAAGATTTTTTTGCCCCCTCTTGGATTCCTTTGACTGTTCAAGTTATTAAAATTTAGCAGTAAACGTGAATTTTATGAGAAAAAGCCAAATCTTGCCCGTCAAGATCTTGCATTTCATGATATATATATATATATAATAAGAGGAGGGATGTCCTTAAGTTCCAATCTTGCCATCGTGAATTTATTTGTATCCATTTCAATTTTACAACCTTCACATGAAAGACCATATTGAAATGTGATTTAAATAAATAAATTTGTCGTCTCAAATAATTTATTTGGTCTTTAATTTCAAGAGTCGGGATTTTGATAAACCATAATTAAGGACTTTCTACGGCAAAAGGTGGACCAGGACAACAGCCTTTAGGTTATGATTGGTATATACTAGCTACCGGATATGACTAGATAATGAAATAGACAAAATTTTAGCTTATTTTCTATTTTTTAGTCCACTGTATATCAAACAAATCTAAAAAGTTGAACGATAGAGTACCTATATCGTATAAGAAAATAAGCAATTATACTGTCTAGTATTCAACACCAGTTACACCGCCTACCAAACTTCTTAATAAACTCATACATGTGTAGTTACACAGTTGAAGGCTTAGCTTAACAGTCATCAACACAATTTTAAAGATACATGAATGAAACTTGAAGTTAAAAATATGAACTCAACCACCAATACTCTTATATTCAAGTCCCAATGTGTACATCAGTGTATGTACTGTGTGAACATCAAAACATGTATGTACATATTTGTCTGTATCTATGCGTGCGTGCGTGTTTGGCAGCGTGAGAATAGGAGGAGGGTAAAAAAATTGTGAAGTTGAGTTACAGAACATGACAAAAGTTAGCCTTTTTCGTGGAAATAATTTGTGAGATCACAGTACAAAAGTAAAAACAAAAGGCAAAAAAGATAAGACAATTATCATTTATTGATAGTAAGGTGGAAAGATGGGGGAATCTACCCTGCAACATAAACTTATAATCAGTTTTCACTGCCTTTTGACATTGAATAATGAGTAAAATAGCATAAAATACTGTACAGACAATAAAAAAGTCAAAAATGTGTGCTGTAAAAGGATAATTTGTTACACACTTCTTACATAATTAGGCAATTTAGCAGTTAATTTTTTTTTTTACAATTTATCAGTTTATCCAGTGAATTTACTGTCATGGAATTTTCCAGAAGTTATTGAAATTTGGCTGCCAGTCAAGAACTTCAAGAATTAAGCAAATTTTCATGCCTGGCAGTAAATAATTCTAATGGAAATTTTTATGGCAGTCAGTGAAGAATTTCAAGAATTAAGGAAGGGGTTTCTTGAGAATTTCAAGGAGAAATTACCAGTCTGTAAAGAAAAAAAAAAAAGAATCTTTTGATCAGCGGCAATGGAGTGATGAAGCACCAAAGAGAATTAATTAAGTCCTGAATTTCCATGTTGTCCCACAGCTTTCTTGAACTTCCATCTTCTTCACAATGATCCATACATATCGACAGAGGGATCAAAATCCGGGTCGTAAAAGTTCAAGAAAGCAGTGGAAAAGCATGGGAAGGACTTGTAAAAATTCATCAACATTTCACCTCTTCAGATCTCTCTCCGGTATTACTTGATTTCTTCATCTGGAAAAAATGAAAATTGTTACTCTTACCTCTCTATATAGACATAGATATAGACCATACAAGTAAGAAAGAATGGAAGAAGGGCACGACCATACAAAGTTTGAAGGACCACTCTAGCATATACTATATGTAAAACCAGCTTTATAGAGGAGGGGATGAAGAAAGTAGGGTTTCTGCCCACATGTATCCTGCTTTTTTTTGCAAGTGCTCAGTGGGGTTGGATACCTCACTAATAATTTCACAAATATTTAAAACTCCACCCCTCTTGTGTGTATATAATTTATCATTAAAATCACATATTATAAAAACATAATACAGACTTCAAAGATGGCTTTGTCTAACCTTCAGATAAAGGTGCAATGAAACTATACTTTGTTAAAAAAGTAAGCAATTAAAGCTAAATAAACCATATTTCATTCGCCTTATCGTATTTGTTGTTAATAGAAGTCTATTGGTTTAACATACATTTACACCTTCTAAGTTCTTGTATCTCTTGGCTATATATGATTAATCAATGGAGGCATTTCTTAGAAAATTTGCATGTTGGTGTTTATTAGATAAAAGGGACATCATTAAGAATCTAAAATTATATTCTTTATATTGACGAGTATGCATTATTTCTATTTATTTATAATTTAATTTATATATAAACAATTTCCTAACATGCTTTAATTCAAAATAAGCTCTTGAGATACTTCTATGGCAGATAAAAGATATTGGAAATTTTGAACGGAGTGGGAATATTGCTAAAATATATCCAATTTTTTTATTTGAACTCATGTTTAAATATATATAGTGGGGGCAAATTAAAAGATAAATAAGGAGGGAAATGATAAGGGCACCCATCCCCATTACATATGCAACAATGTGGACATAAGATCTTCCAATAATTTAATTGGGAAAATAAGGGTATGGGAAGTGTTTATTGTCACCCAATTTTTATAATTTTTTATGCATTATTCACACTAATCTATATTATCTTTGCTAGAATAACTGTCTATGAGTATACATCAAATTGTAATCATTCTTAACATATTTAGTATTTTGAATAATAAGATTTGGTGAGGCTAGGATATTAATGTTGGTACTTCGAATTTAAATGAAAACTACGAAAAGAGTCAGGGTCTGTCCTGAGCTGATTTATGGTCTTAAATCTACTCGTCATTTATGATTTCTTTTCTTCCTATCAAGAAATGGTTAGAAACAGAATTTAAATTTTTGAAATTGGTTGAGTTAAGAAATTGAAAAAAGTCGATGATTAAAACGATGTAGAGATATAACAAAAAAGTCGATGATTATGGTCCTAAACCTACTCGTGATTTTGTTGTCTATGCAATATATTCATGACAATTGTATTGCTTGTTATTTGTTTATAAAGGAGATTTTGTTTTAATGAATATTTTCAGAAATAGAAGAAATTACGAGTACAGTTTGTTGGCATTTCTAGATATTGTGTTATCCTGATATAAAATTTTGTCCAACTTTAGTGTATTAGCACTTTCCTGAAAAACAAGATTTTTACACAAATATATCATAGAATGACTAATAGAATATAAAACGTCATCATTTAAAATACACAATTCTTTAAGCAAGCTTTATAACCAAAAACCTCCTTTTATCGATTCAGTAGCAGATTTAGTGATGGATAATGCAACAATGTGTTTGAGTTGTGATTTCTAACTACTAAAAGATTTATAAATAAACACGCAAGTAGTAGTAGAGTTCCTATTATTCATATCCGTTGCATAGTTTGCATCTACAAAACCTTTCAATTTTGCTTCAAGGAATCCAAATGATTAGAGCTAGGCCTACTACACACTACCCATATACATAATAGAACCAATTGCATTTCTTATCGTTAGCAAATGATTTATATTTAGACAGAACAAAATAATTTTCTAAAGGCAATGTAATGAAATTATATTCATGCATGCCAAATTTCTTTAACACTTTCACACAAAAATTTTGATGTAAAAACAACGTAGAATTTGACTCGTCTCTTTAAATTTCCATACCTAAGATTCTATTTGCTTTTCCTAGACCTTTCACTTTAAATTCACTACTTAAAGTTGCTTTTATTTTATTTATTAACTTCAAGCAAGAACCAATTAGAAGAATATTATCAACATACAACAGTAAGAACACACAATTATTATTCACATTGCCATGTTGATAATATAGGCAATTCTTTGACAACCATTTTCGACAAGTTCACCACGCAAGAATGCAATTTAACATCAAATTGTTCAAGTTTCTAATTAAAATGAGCAACTAATAAAGCATGACTTTAATTATGATATACTTTGGGGGTGTTTGAGCCCCATTCTTTCAGAAAAGTATATTTCATGGTTATCAAACCCGGACCGGTCGGTTCGATCTGGAACCCGTTGAGCCCGACCATGGTCCGGTTCGAGTTGCCTTATTTTTTAACTAAGCAGGTAACCCGAAAAAAACCAGATCGAACCGTCGGGTTTTCATTAAACCATTGGCCCAAATTAATTTAATCTGTCCGGTCCATAGAAAAACTCTAAAAAGTAAAAACCAAAGGCAAAAATCCATTCTCTCTCTTAGAAGAATTCTTCCCTCATCCGGCACTTGCAATTCAACTCCCAAGAATCCAACGCTTTAATTTCAAGTTTTATTAGATGGAAAAAGAAGATGTAAGTCCCAAATTTGCAATTTTTTTCACCTTTATGTGCGATTACAATATGTCAAAAATGTTTTTCAAGATGGCTGAATCTTTGAAGATTTTTACCACAAGCTCTGAGCTCATAGGTAACCAAAGCANCAACTCCCAAGAATCCAAAGCTTTAATTTCAAGTTTTATTAGATGGAAGAAAGAGATGTAAATCCCAAATTTGCAGTTTTTTTTCACCTTTATATGCGATTAAAGTATGTCAAAAATGTTTCTCAAGATGGCTGAATTTTTGAAATAATTAACTTTACCTTTGCAAATTATTTAAGATGGTAAGCTATATAAAATCTTGTATAAGACCGTATTCTAGAAATTCAGAAAAGTTATATTCAAATATAGATTTAAAAATAACAGAAACTTACTGAGAATTGGGTACAAAGTAGAAGATCTTTATTATACTTGAATAAGTGGAACTTCAAACCTGCATTTTGGGGTCCAACTGCAAATAAGAGCACCTTATCGATGGGAGGAATAGCTGATTCATTGCCCAAAATGGGCAGTTCTGCGAAAATTGGTGAAACTTCAGGGACTAACGTTAGTAATAGTGGCGGAACTATGGATTGGGATGGAAGTTATGTAAGAAGTTTGAGTCTTGGTGGTGGAATGGCTGATTCATTGTTTGGTGATGGAATGGCTTATTCATTGCCCAAAATGGGCGGTTATGTGAAAAATGGTGGAAGCTCATGGACTAATGCTAATAATAGCAGTAGAACTATGGATTGGGATGGAAGTTATCTGAGGAGTTCGAGTCTTGGTGGTGGAAATACTACTAAGACTTGTCTTTTGATTTGTGTGGTGGGAATACTACTAAGACTTGTCTCTTGATTAGTGTGGTGGAATGGCTGATTCATTGCCCAAAATGGGCGGTTCTATGAAAAATAGTGGAAGCTCAGGGACTAATGCTAATAATAGCAGTAGAACTATGGATTGGGATGGAAGTTATCTAAGGAGTTCGAGTCTTGGTGGTGGGAATACTACTAAGACTTGTCTTTGCAGT
>CAIGRQ010220812.1:0-10648 GCA_903798375.1 Fraxinus sp. D2006-0159 | reverse complement strand
CAAATTTTAAATGAAGCGCACGTCTCATACTCCATGAGGCGCGGGGCTTGAGGCGTGCACCTCAGATTTAGAGGAGTAAGCCTCTTATTTTTAGCCTAAAAAATACCGCCACGAGGCATACTACATGCGCCTCACGGTGAGGCGGGCCTCACTACCGCTTTTTTAAATCATGTTTGGTGGATCACCTTATCCTAATAAAATCCCATGGTAATCATAACTTAAGACCTATATAGTTCATGCAACATGGTATGTCTCCCTTATTCTTATAGATAGAACCTACAACATTCTTTCCCTATTCATCATGCATTTTATTACCCATCAACATCTCCATGATAATTCCATTAGCCACAAATAACCTCACTATACTTCCATTCAATTATTTTTCTTCTTGTCATTATTTACTTGGCAACTCTCATTTTTAAGATCTATGTAGTATAATAAACATTTATATTTTCAAAAATTTAAAGATTC
Organism: Fraxinus sp. D2006-0159; assembly: GCA_903798375.1. Lineage (NCBI taxonomy): Eukaryota > Viridiplantae > Streptophyta > Magnoliopsida > Lamiales > Oleaceae > Fraxinus > Fraxinus sp. D2006-0159. Next base: position 10,177 of record CAIGRQ010220812.1, on the reverse strand, counting down.
CCCAGAAGCACAATTTCTTCAATTACATAACTTGTGGAACTAATTCATCTACCTCTCTACGATCTCATTTCTATGAATCAAAACTATTATATATTAATCCTCAATACACATAATTTACAACTGTACTCATCTTTTGACGAGATATCTTGTGAAAAGCTCAATCCTCATCTTCCAGGGTGAGTGTACAAGTGTATAGGTTTCTCTTAAGCTAAGCCCGATAAGATTCTAAAATTCACGACAAACCAAAACAGTACAAGTAGCATTATAAGATTCCTCAAAGTTAACATAATATGGTGAAAACAAAAGTAAAAAGGTATCCTCGCATATCTCACTAATCTCTTGAAAACTGCCAACTTATATAATTGCTACTTTCAATTATTTCATTTGTGGCTACCACTATAATTCTTGATCTTTTAATGTGGCCGAATTATTTTCGTAAAACCGATTTTAGTCTCTTAGACCTTTCTCGTCAGCACTACAAGAGAAATGCCAATGCTTAAAGGATTGGAAAGCAGAAAAAATTCTATGACATATTTAGTATCAGCTTCATTTCAAATGAAAGAAAGTTGTTGAATTTAATGTGATAACTATTTTCAAGCAAAATAGGCAAGTTAATTGCATATAGTATCTTCAAAGGTGAAATAATGTAAGACATGCCTATGACCCAAAATGGCACTTTGATTACAAATGACTAAAAATGTAAATAGCTGACGAGATCCAACTAGTTTAATAATAAACCACATGTAAGATGAAGATTATTTTCTATCATACCGTATGGACAGGTGACCAGCGCTCGCTAGCAAGCTCATAGCCATTTGGATCATCACCAGGAGGATGAAGAATAGAAATACAAACCTTCCCGTCTGAATAAACTGCATATCATGTTTAAGTTCCAAATAAATGCGCTAGAAAATACAGAACAATAATGAAGGTACCAAAGCATTCTTATAGGTGAAAATATAAACCATTAGGATGCCACATCTCTGAGGTAAATCTCACTGTTGGAGGACTGTTCGGGTAATTTTGGGGGAAGCTCATAATAGCATTGAAGAAACCACCCTCACTGCATTTGAGATTTTAAAACATTTTAAAACAATAACGATTAGAAGATAAAGTATGAAGCATCTTTCAAACCATAGAACTATTGTAACTAGACAGGCAGAATCATCTAAATTTTAAAACAGAACAGTCTAATCATTCTGCCACATATGCAACTAGATGAAAGGTCAACATGACAGCCATTTCTTTCATAATACACTTCCCGAGTTATTATAGGGGAAGAGCCAGCATTTCATTTAATAAGTCTCTCTCTCTCATGGATTAACTAATGAACTTACAAATGGATTAACACCCCAACCCCCGACCCAAAAATCAAAGTTTACCTCATTTATCTTAGCTGCATGAAAACCTAAAATTGGATCTGTAATATACTAGAAGACTCCTTGTTATGACTCGTGAAATTAAATCGAACCACTCAAATAAGAAATCCTAACTTCACCATGAAGATAATACATTTTGGAGATAATTCAAGAAGGTAAAACATAATCAGATGTTCATATTAGTTCATGTCTTATTTCATTTCTAAGGTAGAAGGATGAAAGATAGCCCAAAGAGTGAATAAAGCTATGAACGTCCCAAAGACAAAGACAAACCTTTGCAAGATCATAGTTGTAAAGTTCCGATTCTGTGTGAGCCCGTAAGGTCATTAAAAAAATGTAGTTGTTTCCTATATTTATCCAAATAACATAATAAGAAAAGAGACTTTCTTCAAAGTGTTCTTAGATGTCTATGCAACTATTGTTGTTTATAGGTGGCCATTTGCAAAGACAAAACATAAGACAGGGTCTAATCATGTTCTCAAAGATAAATTGCACATATATGTACAATGAATCTAATAAATATACTTACTACCATTATTTTTGATTTGTAGCTTTCTACTAGGGATAGAAATAAACATATATGATATATTCAAACCTATAGCAATGTACACAATGAATGTAGTTCTAAAGGTCTTTTTGTTCAATTTTGTGATTTCAATACTCAATAGTGCTCAACTGTTCAAATGTCTTTACAACACATGAACCTTAACAGTTTATTTTGGTTATATTGTACGTAAATGCCTTTGTAAAACAATGCTGTCCCTTTCATAGCATGGGATAGATTAACTGATTGAGGATTTTAACATGCCTCAAGGCTAAAGCCAATTCTAATAAAAAGCTATTCTTCAGAAACAAAACAATTTTAACAGGCCTCAAGATCCATTTTGTTTTAATCTCAAACAGACTAAACAAGTTCTCTACAAATTGAACAGTGCAATGTGAATTAATTTTTAAGTTTTAATTTCTTGAACTCCTCAAGAAACAACTTCATCCATTAAATCCTCAATTACTAGACAAAATGCCAATGAGCTCCAAGTCTTGATATATAATAACTAATTAATTTCTAGGAAAAATCAAAAAACTCACACATAAAATTAAATATTACGACAGTCATTATTTACTAAATTCACATTGGATTGATGAAAATCAAGCACCTAATTTTCTTGTGTTTGACTAGAAACCCGAAATCTAATAACAATGGAGATTGCAAACGCACAACCTTCTCAGGACAAACCAGAGTCAACATACATCTAAGCAGATTTGCAATTACTGCAATAATAGATACATACGTTATATATGAGATAAATTTCTGTAATCCAATATTTGCTCAAGATAATAAGTAGAGACGCTCACTATAGTGTATCAGGTGGCCCAATAATTGTCACGCTCCATTCGAACAGGTTTTCTTCATCCAGCAAACCCGCTGAAAATCCATCCACTGGGTTTTTACACAGATCTGCAAAGGAAAAACATTAACACCCAAAATTAACGAAAAGTCCAAAAGGGATAAAACCCAATTTCCAAAAACAATCCAAGAAAATAATGGGTCTTGATTAATCGATACCTTTCAGCTGCTTTTGAAGGAGAAGGATAGCTTGAGACTGTGAAGCCATCCAAGAAAAGATTCTGAAAGAGAAGATTCTAGCGACCGACGAGATGGACGGAAAGAGAGAGAGAGAGAGAGAGATTCGGGGATTGTATATTATGAGCAGTAATTATTAGGCGTGATTGTGATAATTGTTTATACAGAAGAAAGGTAAAAGTGGGGAACGAGATTCAGCAGTTTCTCTATCTCGACTTTACATAATTCATTTTATGTATTACAAGATTGCAGATGTAAGTGAAGTCCCCCACATTCACGATGGCAAGTTATTAAGCGGCTTTTTGGTTTTGTTTGATTTGGTTTTTTATCAATAGTCTTTCACAAATTTTAATAAAAATTGATAAAATAAAATTTTTAAAAATTAATAAAAGTCGTGAAATTTATAAATTGTATAATTGAAAATAAGTATTTTAAGAAGAAATTGAGATGAATAAGTGAGTAATATGTGTAGATTCCAAAAAAGTGTATTTGTATTTGGAAAAAGAATAATGCACAATCCATAAATCTTCTCTCTCTTAAAAGAGAGGTTTTCGGATTACTGTCTGGTACCATTCATAAACTGGTTTTTAAATATCTATCTTCCTATAAAGTGGCTTTTGCTCACTCTCTCTCCGCACACGTTCAAACTCTTGAAGAAGCCACTCTATTCATTCACCACCTCGTTGTGGTCGCCACCACCCTGAAGCCTACGCCCAAACATCCTTGTTGCTCCTTTGAGCCTAGACTTTGTACAAAAATTGAACCAAAATTTCTTCTATATGCTTCTAGAATCATTTTTAAATTCAAATTTTTGCAAGCCTAGAACTTTTCGTGCCTATGGAAGTCGGCATTTTTCGAAGATTCGACTGAGTTCTGTGTAGTGAACGAAACAATAGCGAGCAAAGATTATCATTCCAGTTTGTTGCTTTACTTGTGAAAAATAAATCCACTTTAATATTTTTTTTAAAAGAAAATATCAAAATTTTCATGGTTTTGCTAGGTAATTGGTAACAACTGAGATACGTACCTTGATTTGCTCCAGGCTGATTACATAGAAGGTTGAGTATCTTATTAGTTCTATAATTGATTTTTTTTCTTTGTTGTTATGTTATTCAGAAACTTCTTTTTCTAATCGTGTTTACAGTTTTAAATTTTAATTGAATATGAGGTATGTTTTAATTGAAGCCTATTATTTTGTTTTTCTATTTTTCTTATTGAGTAACACTATTCATAGTCAGCTACTGTAATAGTTATTTATATGGTAGTTTGTTATTTGAAACATTAATTTCCTGTAATTTATTGTCTCAAAAAATAAATTGTCACATATGATGATTATTACAATCACTTATGATAAATAACATTACTCTTTTTATTGAAGTTTGACACAAACTTCCATGGAATGGTAGTATATTTTTGTTTTGAATAATGCTATCAAGCACCATTGGTGCTACAATACCAATTTAGGTGTGCTTGATGAAATGTAGAAATTAAATTATTCATTTAAATTTATTTCTTATTTAATATTACACTAGTACCAATTAGACTGACATTTTGACACTAATGGTGTTAAATAACATTACTCACTTGTTTTTGCTTATATTTTATGTAGAAGAATTTATTGAGAAAGATATCTTAGCCGGTATTTGAAAACCAAGTTATAAAATAGGTTACTCTTTTGGAAGAGCTTTTAGAGAGGATGTCATATTGATCAACTTTCCCCAAAAGCTCTTTTAAGTTTTAACTAGAAAATTTTATTATTATAAAATTAGTCAAACGAGTCCAAAAAATAAGTTTTAGATCTCAAAATCTCATTTTGACCTCTCAAAAACTATGTTAAATGGAGTCAAAATGGAACAAATTGGCTTTGACGAAAAAAATCACAATTTCAAAATTTCGATTCCACAAATGTGGAATCATTGTACACAAAGAATTATCGTTGTTTCAAATTTTAGGGGATGTATTCAACTAGAATTTTCAAAAACTTTTAAAACACATAAAAGTATTCAAAGTAAACTATTAAGATCCTATATAAAAGTATTGATATATTCAATAAAGACTTTTAAAAATGTTTGAAAAGTTTTTAAATGTTATGGAATATTCAATTAAAACATTTTAGAAATTTGTATAACCTTACGTTTTGTTAGGTTTTATGTTGTGAAATTGGCAATACTATAAACAAAAGGGATAGAATTGTAAAAGTTGTAAAAAGTCAAAAAAATTATGTGCAACTATATAAAGTTAGGGTTTTTAGGTCTAAGGTTCGAGAATGGCAAAAAAAAAGGAAAATACGACGTTGATTTTCGCTATACTGCCGTCATGGATTGGCTCGAGCGTCAAAAGCATAAACTCTCTCGCTTGGATAGCTCATCCTCCGCTCAAGCGATAGCCTATCGCTGAGCCTTCGCTTAAGCGACAATGTTGTCCAAAAAAATTTTATTTTGCGATTTAAGGGCTTTTTCCCCTGCCCATTCGTTTTATAACATGCCTATATATACACAAACACCTCAGAACGTATTTTGACAAGGTTGAACATTGAGAGAATTTCATATGTGAGAGAACATCCATATTTGTCTTTCAACCTTCGTCCATTGATATTGTTTTGGTAAGAAAAATATCATATCTATAATCCAAATACCAAACCGTGCTTTCCTCTGCATCTGTCAAAGTTGCTGAAGATCGAGGGAAGTTGACTGAAGTTCTAGTAGGTGAAGAACAGGGTGTTTTTCGTGATCCATAGGAGATAGACGATTTCGCGAGACTAGGAGTACTGTAGGGTAGCAGATTCTAGGAAAGCTTGGCGATTGCAGCTAAAAATTGATGCAGGGGAGCACAGTATCCAGGAGAGCTGTAAGAATTACAGTCGAGAGATCAGATAATACGTATCGTCTAGTCTGGTAGACTGTAAGTGTTTGAATCGTTTATAGTAGATTGTCTGGCAAAGTGTCAGAGTTTTTCCCAATTGGGTTTCTCTGTGATCATACCATGTGTTGATTTACTGCTTTATTTATTTGTTTATATAATTTGCGGTATTCAAATATAGGATTAATCTGACGTGATTGTTTAACCATTTAGAGATAACAATTGGTGACTTGTTGCTAATTTGTTATAATATTTTAATTCCGCATAATATACCTATTCACCCCCCTCTAGGTATTATTAGAGTCGAACTACGCATTTTTCTATTGGTATCAGAGCCTTAAATCGATTCCCGACCCCTTTTATATTCTAGATGAGTCAGTCAATGTCCGTATTTTTGTTCTTTGATGGAAGCAATTATGCATACTAGAAAGTTCGGATAAGAGCTTTCCTTAAACCTTTGGATGAACGTATTTGGATTAACGTTCAAAATGGGTGGGCTCCCCCTTCAACAATTGTTGCTGGCGTAATCACACCCATTGATATTTCACTGTGAACTAAAACCAATTTAGATGAGTGTAATTGAAATAGTAAGGACATTAATGTCCTGTTCATGGCTGTGTTTGCAGAAGAATTTAGGATAATCTCGATGTGTGAAACTGCTAAAGAGGTTTGGGATATCTTAGAAACCATATACGAGGGGACTAAAACTATTAAAAATTATAAATTACAAATGTTAACCACTAAGTTTGAAGAGATGATGAATTCTATGCGAAGCTAAATGGCATAGTCAACTCTAGCTTTAACTAAGGTGAAAAGATTCACGAGTCCAAATTGTTAAAAAAGTCCTTAGATCCCTACCCGAGAGGTTTAGACCTAAAGTTATTGCGATAGAAGAAAGTAAGGACTTAGACGCTGTTAAGATTGAATAACTCGTAAGATCACTTCAAACTTATGAACTCATCATCTCTCAACCTATAAAGGTTAATCCATCGCCATGAGCACCATTAGAGAAGATAAGAGCGAGTCCACTAATACTGAGACTCTAAGGGACGATGAAATAGCTTATTTCGTTAAAAAATTTCAAAATGAGATAAGGAATAGGAGAAAGCCCCAGGAGAGAAAAAGTGATGTCCCTAATAAACTCTCGAGAGGTAGGCATAAGAAAAACACCTCTAGGACTCTAGTTAAAAAAATCCCAATCTGTTCAATGCCACGAGTTCAAAGGGTATGGTCACATTATGGGTGAATGTCCTAATCTGAAGAAGATTTTTGGTAAAGAACGACGTAGGGGCCTTAGCCGTGACCATGAGTGATGAGAAGTCAGATTTCAATTCTCAGAATGAGACATCTGGTGGTGAGGATAAATAAATTTTCATGGCTTTCACCTCGATTGCTATAATAGAATCTGACCTGAGATTAAGAATGTTGAAAGGGAAGATGAGAGTGAACAATCTGAGAAAGAGTCTACGGATGAGACGGACATTCACCAGTCTTATCGTGAACTGTTTGAGGAGAGTCTCAAAATTAAAAAAGTCAATAAAGACATTTTGAAAAAGGTGAATGAGCTTGAACATGAAAAAGAAAAATTACTAGGTAACCTTCAGGGTCAACTAAAACTTTAAGTGAGTTGAAGCTGGTTAATGAAAACTTGGAATCTAAAGTTAAATCATTAATGAATGATCTTCATAAATCTAGCGCTCAACTACAATCCTTCATGAGTAGCTCGCAGAAGCTGGATAATCTGCTTGGGATGAACAAGCCTGCTGATAATAGACATTTTATGGGTTACGTTCATAACAGTGATACTATTGTTAGTACATCCAGAACCACGTTTGTCCCTACCACTAATAAAGCTTGTAAGATTGCTTATCCTAAGCCCAAAGGAAAGCATGTCTTAGGATCGAGATCTACCGGACACCGTAGGGTGGATCAATTGTCTTACATATAGGCAACACCCTCCGAATACCCCCATATCAATTTATTTGTCTATGTTCTTATTACACTACACACGTGGAAAACATTGCACATCCAAAAAAATTATAGCGTCATTATTGTTGTGCCATATAATCATGAAGTCTTCCCACTCACTTCGTTGCATTTCATGTGCATTCATTTAGGCACGCATTTCGTCTTTAGTTTTAGGTAGCTCCACCTCTGATGCATCGTCGTCTGTCTTTGCTCTCATAATGTCTCGTCAACAAATCCAGTACGACGTAAGAAATTATGAATACCCATAATTACGGGGACTACTGCAACTTGTGTTTTAAATGAATAGTTAGGCATATGGTCAATGGTTTGTCATCTTTGCTTCCACACACCAAAGGCACGTTCAATCACATTTCTGCACGAAGAGTGTTTGTAGTTAAATCTTTCACAAGCATTCTGAAAACATCGATGACGACCCGTTCCATCGTCACGGAACTCTTGAAAATGGTACAATATATCTAATCCTTTGTATGGGGCCATATATCCTAGTCGATGAGTAAAACCGGAGCCAACCAAATAATACTTACCCGGCGCGCTAGCAAAAAGTAAATTTTTGTACCGTAGCACAAGCCAATATTCGAGCGTCTTCCCGTTGGTGCCAACAAGCACAAACGTGAAACATAAATTGAAATCACATGTGGCTAACACATTTTACGCCAGTACTTCTTTTCGGCTTATGATATTCACATGCTCGTAACGCGGTGGCACAACTCTCACATGTATTCCATCAATAGCTCCAATGCAATCCTGAAAGATTGGATGCTTAGTTGAGTCCGACCTGTAGGGATCCTCTCCCTGGTTATAGTTCGGACTGGGTTTTATGAGACTTGTCGATAGCGCAACGACAGCATGACGAACCTCTTTGAAGTAATAACATATTGTTTGCAAAGAATGGTTGAATATCATTGTCACCTACCGGTATCCCTTTCCATGTGCTAATGTGCACAAGAACATTCCAACTTGCTCCTAGATATCTACCTCCTGACTACTGCATAAGCCATATTCGTCACGCAGAATATGTGCAAAATGTCGCAACACTTGTGGGTACATTCAGAATTCTTGATAGCACATATGTCCGTTCTCTTTCATTGCTTCTTTCATAAACATGTGGCCATTTCTAGAAAAAAGAAATCTTTGAAGCGCGCCACTGTTTATGATAGTAGATTCTCGAGTTGCAGTATACGATCCTACAATATGTAACCCAGTTTGTTACGTCTTCCGCCAATTGGCTAAAAAACTCGTCATCTTCGAATTCGTCTTCCTCATCGGAGCCCTATTGAAGCACACAATTGAAGTTGAGATCATCAATTGCGTTACTGATATTTAAGAAATTATTAAATTTCTTATAAGCAAGTCGAAGAATTTTTTTAAACATTACAAATTTGTGCTACCAAACTCGTGACTGCACATATTATAATTCCTTGTCCGAAACTACTAATTTATAGAGTAGTAAATGTGGCATGCAAGTTGTTTTCTTTGATTTACCTTTCACTGCAGGTTGTACCATATTTTCAAAAAAAAAAAAGCTGCATCACATTGTACATGTTTAACTTTTTCCGGCTAATGCTAAAAGATTCCCTAAAAAATATGCATTGCATGCAAGTTTTTTCTACCATGCATGTACTGTTTGTGGTAAGAAATAAAGTAAATAATTTTAAACACAAACCTACACAGCACAATAACATATGAAATAGAAGATAATTATAACGTACATGGTACAGTTACAGAAAGTTGTAATTGTCACGGGAAAAAAAGGGAAAAAGAGAACCACAATATACTAGAGTTGGTAGTGTTATTAATGGAGTGATTTGTTGCGCTCATTAAACTGCCACTCGATCCATTCAAATTTTTCATTAGCATCGCGCATCACGCCAGCATATCCCGATAGGGCTTGTGCAAGAAGCATATAGGCGAAAAAGTACAATGGGTTTCGTCCTAGAGTCTCCCAGCGGCAAGCAACTCTAGCATTTTCCTTCAACGCCATGATGGTATTTATCTTCGCTGCCACTTCCTCGGCGTCACTGTTTGCTCGGTCAATAGAAAATGACAACCCTCGAGTAGAAATTTTATTTTTCTTCCCCTTTTGCAAAGTCGTTGCCGACTTCCTTTTTTCGTCACTTCGAGCATTGGAAGCGTTCACGCTGGAGTTACAGTTCCCTTCGTCTCCCCCATCATTCGAAACAGTACTCTTTCCATCGACAATAATTGCATCCATGTGGTCTTCAACTGCATTATGTAAAGTCCCGAAATTGTTTACATAAAATAGAATTTATTTATTTTATGCGCTATATTTTAATATTTTGGGAAGTGATGGACTAAAGTGTATATATTTTGAATTATATTTTATTTGGGTCAAATATTTAAATATTGA
>CAIGRQ010220714.1:0-12164 GCA_903798375.1 Fraxinus sp. D2006-0159 | reverse complement strand
CCCTCGATTTTCTTCTACTAATTTGCGTTGAATTCCTTCTTGTTCCCTCTGTAACATAGTAAAAAGGGTCGTCTTAGAGACTTTTCAATGTAAAAGATTTGATCGTTAGAAGTGAAATTTGTTGTAGTACCGTGACAGCTTGTAAGACAAGAGGATTATCGATCAAGTACTTGAGCAGCCAGGTTAGAACAGTTGCAGTAGTATCATGAGCAGCAAATATTACACCAATTATGTTATCAGAAATTTGAGAATCACTTAAATTATTCAACTTTTTCTCTTGAGCGCTCATTAAAAACCCCAACAGCCCTCCATCATTATGTAATTTCCTATTTCCTCTTCTCTTCTCAATCAATCTCCTCAAGGCCTCGTTCAATTGCTTCCTTGCCTGCACTTGAACATGCATGTTTAGTATACAGTATTCGACAAGATTTGACAGTACAATAAATGAGATTTTTTGGAATAGTAAAATTGACTGACTTAGCAAACACCGAAAGTATAAATTATTAAAAAACTCAAACGGCACACAATAGATATACGTGTACAAATTGTGTACTTGAAGACAAATACCTAGTGATATTTGTTCAAATTGACGTGGTGGGTTTTGAGTGCTACTAAGTATAATACGTAAATAACGAGAGATCCACACCATTGAAGAGATGCTAATCTTTGTACCTTCATTGCTTTGTTGAATGGAGTCCCTGGAAAATCCATAGGCATTGAATTGTAACCTTTCTCCAAGATCTGATACAAATGTTTGATTCCTTCCATTTCTGGTTCAGGGTTGTTCCCAAAGGCCGATATCATCGCCACGTCGAAAGCATACTACATAAAGAAATAAATGAATATACGTGACTTCTGTCCAAGAGTTCGACTGCCATTTGTGCACGTGGTAAACTTCTAATACAAAAAAAATGAACTGGGTTGTGAATACCAGTGACTCGTCTTTCTGTCTCTCCAAGAGCTTAAACTTTTAGATGAAATGTTCATGTGATTTCGATACGTACCTTCTTCATCTCTTGTAAAGTGCAAATAAGGGCATGGTTTTCCCAGGTGGGGAGAAAGTTGAGAACAATTTCTTCAATTGCTGAGACTGATCCTTTAACAACAGAGGGAGCGAAAGAAGCTTGAATCAACTTCTTGAGTTTTAAATGATAATCCCCCTGATGAAAGAATATGGCTTGTGGCCCTATCATCTTCTCTTTACTTGGTGGATATGTAGGCTTAAACAGATGAGCTTGATTCACTAGAACACTTTTCGCAGCTTCCGGGCTCGAAATCATTACACAAGGACATCCCAATATGTGACTCTTGAATACGTCCCCATACCGTTTCCTCCTAGTGAAAAAGAAGGTATTAGGATGTTCGGTGTAGAGTTTTAGAGTTTCGCCTATGTAAGGCCAGCCCATGGAGCCCGGTGGCAGGCGGCGTTTGTCTGTTTGATGACACCATTGTTGCAGAAGCAGCAGAAGCAGAAGCAAAAAACAGGAGATTAGGAGGGTAAGAAAAGGTTGTTCAAAGGCAGGCAGTGAAGAGAGGTGGAGAGATTGCATGGTGGAGGTGGCACAACCTAATTTAGACAGGTATAAAATGCAAAGTGAAGGAGACGAACGAACAATGAAGAGATTTATATAGTCGTGTCGAATCCGTCGGCGGCCTGGAAAATTATCCACTGAGAAGGTCAATTTCTTGGTGATTTGGCATGCAATTCTATTATTATCAACCACGTGTATAATTTTAAGTTATGAACATGTTTGGTTAATCTTAAAATAAAAAATAAATTTATTTTTTTGTAAAGAATAACTTATTGAATTTAAAGTTAGGATAGCCTAGGCTGGTCCTTGTGGGCAATATATGTGGTCTCGTTCGTTTACCAACTAAAATATGGCCAAGTCGGCCAGATCATTAATTAAAAAAAATTATTTTTTGAAAAAGAGAGAACTTGTTGGTCCAAGTCTATTGGCACAATCTGAAGTGCATGTAACAATTTATATCTTCTAGATATGAAAATAAGTGGGTTTGTATGTGCTTAAATTGACACACTTATCACTCCCCAAAAAAGGAAAGAAATAAGGTTTAAGATACGTGTCTTAGGAGTGAGGAAGTGAAACTTGATAAGAGATCATGCTCCATACGTAGTTGATTAAATATCATTATTGATAAGCATTTCTTAACGATTTGACGGTCTAGAATCGATCATGTATTTGCAAAAAAGATCAAGTCATTTTCGTTTAGCTGCTTTGGTTTCAGGTGTTATTTCAATACTGTTATCGTAGTGAGAGGAATAATAGAAGACAGCTCCATCGATCTCGTTTTTAATGCGACCCATGGATCAGAAAGACCTTAAGCCAATGTCTAAATTTCAGAGTGATTCATATACTGGAAGCGGCTCAGGTAGAGAAGGCGAGGTAGAAATTCGAACATAATTCATATTTATGTAGGAAGTGCTAGTTGCTTCAACACGAATCATGCCGTGTGTACAAACTTGGTTTACAAACTATGTATTGATAACATCTACGACAATTTTTGAAATCAATGGCCTAGATCTTGCTAACATGACTTTAAACAAAGTTTGTATAACTAGATTAATTGCCTGAACGGCTGACCAATAGCTGTATTTAGAGCTCTTAGGATTAAATATTCATCTACAAATCAAGTGTTAAAAGTCTAGAAATCAATCTATGTGACCTTCGCCTTTGATAATCAGATAAGTTAATTGGAGGATTTTGAGCATAAAATGCTCTCACAAGTATTTACTATGTTTAAATTTCATAAACTTATCTGTATTCTATTCATAGAATCTGTTGTACATCACAGGTGAAAAGAATTCGAACACGATCTTTTCAAATATTCTTTGGCAGCACAGCACGTTAAGATGTGTGAAATTTAAGATTAGATTTACGATCACTTCACTAAAATTTTGACACCTCAATATTTTTTAATAAAAATGTCAAGATTTTATCGAAATGATGATTCAAAGTGATAAAAATGACGAGATTTTATTGAAGGTGGGCACTTGCAATTCTCTTTGGTTGGGTTTATCAATCAAGACCATGCTTCTTGTACATTGGGGGATCCATCAAAGTGTCCGTTGGATTTATCAATCAGGACCATGCTTCTTGTACATTTGGGGACCATCAAAGTGTCCATAATGGACACCTTGATGAATCCCCCAATGTACATATATCCTTATCCTATTAATAAATTGTTCCTCTCTCAACGAGAAATAAGCCCCAACATCCATTTGGTTAAATCAACCATGCTACGAGTACAGAATTTTTTGACAGAAAATTCTTACAAACAACACATGGCGCGGCATCATTAGAATATGGAACAAAAAAAAAAAAGAACAGTTCAATCACATGTTCTCACATCAATATCGGAACACATTCTGTTAAATTTTTCGTGGCTTTATTGTTGGTTAAACTGCCCTCAACACGCGTCTCTTTGTCATTGGTCCACGTAGCGCCACTTCATACTATATTATATACTAATTATTCTTCCCCAAATCTCATTGGTCGGAGCTTACATTATTTAATAATTTAAAGATGCTAGTAACTAACATTGTCAAAATTGTAATTTTGATTCGGATCGATGAAGGAAACTTGCATATTGGATCATTGAATTTAAAATATATAAATATTAAGTATTCTTAATAACAAATTAACAATTATAATTAACTAAAATAACACAATAAAATCAATGTTATGAACAAAATCACAATGTTATGAGCACANTTTGATTCGGATCGATGAAGGAAACTTGCATATTGGATCATTGAATTTAAAATATATAAATATTAAGTATTCTTAATAACAAATTAACAATTATAATTAACTAAAATAACACAATAAAATCAATGTTATGAACAAAATCACAATGTTATGAGCACATAATACATATAGATTAAAAGCAAATAAGTTAATTTAAAAATGATGTACCAAATGGATGATGATTAGATTAAATGTGTAAAATATGAAACGTGGTGTGAAATTATACCAAGCTTAAATTCGGTAAAATATGGTGTAAATAAATGTGTACAAGTTGCCCATTGAAGCACGGTTCAGTGGTGCAAAGGACATGAGCAATGTAGTATTAGTTGAACTGATAGCCGCAGTGTGAGGATTAGATTTCTGCCTCTAACAAGGTTTGAAATTGAATTTTTTTTGGGCACCAATATGACAACTCCAGTATCCTGGCCTGCTGAGATACATCCCGCGATTTACCTCCTTCAAGATGCTATAGGGGAGGGGAGGGGAGGGGAGGGTGGGGTGGGGTGGGGTGGGGTTCAACCTTTTTTCTTTTTAATAAAGGTGTACAAGTTGACTTTTTATGTGGTAGGGGCCCACTGACTTATCTTCCACAGACCATACAGTGATCTATCCTGCCAGCCATGCACAGTTCAAATCTCAAAGAATGGCATTCTGTTAATGATAATATTTTTGTATTTTTGACATTTTTTTTTTGTGTATTATGAGAGAGCCATAACTGCAGTTGAAGATTCTGGTTTCTACTTTATATAATTGAATTCAAAGATGGTTTGTAGTTTGCTGCTTGAATATTTATGGTATATAAATCTAAAAAAACAGATGTCAATAGAAGAATTGGTACAGCGTTCAAATTTATTGGTCGGAGATTGCATCAAATTATGGCAATACCAAAATCCTACCAACCAACGAAAAAATTTGGAAATTTGCTTTGACATTTTGTGTTATTGTTTTCAAAGATACTGTTTTACATGTGAATTTGGGTTTGCGGATTATCTAATTTATGTGAAATTGATCGCTTGTCTATCACTATCGGTTCAATTAAAATGACGTGTTTACTTGAATGTTAAAATTAATGAATGATTAATGTAATGTCCATATCACAGTACGATACGCATTGTCTGTCATTTGAAACGGACTTTTAAAAGGTGGAAGAGTTCGAAAATGTTTTGAACTCATTGAAACTCTAGACCACCCCTTTTTCCTCGGTTGCATATGAAATTTTGATGGCGACATTCGTTTCATAGAGAAAGAGCATTATGCTTTTCGAAAAAGCATTAGTTGTGTTCTATGGGGGTAGCATTGGATCGCTCGGCTAATTTGAAAGTAAATCAGAGTTGGATGACATTAACGCAACTACTCACCTTATTTTCAGTGCAATGTAATGGAGATGTCGAGGGATACATTATACCAGAAAGAAAATGTCTCGATATTGTCCCCATCTGATAATTGAAACTTGAAGTATATATTATACGAAATAAAAGAAGCAAAATGAAACATTCATTTTAATTTTAATATTTGTTTTGTGATTTATATAAAATTCACCATTTTTTCCCCTCAAATAAGTCCATGTTTGACAACCATTATCAAAAAAATTCTTTTTTTTTTTTTACATTTTTTTCAACTACACTTTCATATAATAAAATATTTTGTACGTAAATTCAAATTTTTTAATATTTTTTAATCACACGTTCTCCAAAATTTAACTATTCAAAATTTTATTTTTATTAAATAATGACCATCAAACGTCAGAGTATTCTGGATTCTTGAGCACATGCTCGTATCTCATCTAAATCACGTAACCCAACAAACTAGGAAAAATGTCTCAAATTATAAGTGAGAATTGATTGATGATTGCAAAAGTTCAGACAAGAAAATGTCGTAGAAAACATCGTAAAATTGAATTTCCGTACCACTACCACTTGTTCAAACTAAGGTCTCAAAGTTTGGTATTTTTGGTATGCATTTTCAATGTTAACTTTACTGAGATAGACTCTTTGATCATTCCTATAAGATATTTATAGCGAGTTCTATTATGAATCATTCTAGTACTTTTAGACCTAAATTTCTTAAGTTCCATGAATTTATTTGAACGGCCTACTTACAAGGCGAAGTTTTCATTTATAAATTATAACTTGTTATCTATGAATCAAATAACTGAACTATCCTTATTAAAATGATATTTTCTTTATTAAGCCCATGTTTGGTACATATTAAAATTTTCATTTTCATTTTTTTACTCATTTTTAATCACATATTCTTCAATAGAATAATATTTTTCATCACATCAATAACTTTTCTTTCTTTTTCAACCATACATTCTTCATTAATCTACTATTCCAGAATGGATAATGCTACATGTACCCTTTGAGTTACATGTAATTTTACTCGAGCCCACGCTTCCCCCTCACAAGGGGGGACCCGGTGATTATTTTATTCACCTCGGGCTCCCCACATTGTGAGAAGGGCGGTGGGGTCGGGTAACCCAAAGGGTAATTCAAAGGGGTCAAGTAGCTTAATTCTATTTACAATTATTGTGCCGCTTCACGTTTTCTCGATGTGATTCACATCCTACAAAATAATTTACCCGACATTTTTCCTTAAAACTGCATTCCCAGAGGGGCAAATTAAAAAAAAAAAAAAAAAAAAAAAAAACCTTAAGTTATTGACAATAATCTTTTTTTTTTAAATTCACTGGTAAAAGAATTATATATTATAGAACTTATTATTATTATTTTTAATTGTATAAGTGAACATTTTTAAGCCTAGCCAAGCAAGCTCCCAGTCCCAAGTCCCAATGACAGTTTGGATAATATTTCTCTAGATGTAGACAACAAAATATCTAAATACTAATTACATAATTCTTAGCCACTTTTTATACACTAGCCTAATTTTTAGCCACTAAGAGTAATTAAAACTATGTGATGAACTTACCTAACTTTTGAGCAAGGTGATTAGACAGAGTGTGACTTTGTCACAAAAATAAAATGAAATAAAATCCATAACGACTTACGAGTTTATTGTTAAATGAATTATTAATAGTATTTTTTAAATTATTAAATAATGGTCTTATAAAAGTAATTACAATAGTCTTAGAATAATTAAAATAATAGTAAAATAAAAAATCTTATTACACTCAAACTTATAAGTTTAAGACTTAATTTTGATGTATTGTCACGTCTCACATCTTACAAAACCTATCTCGTAATGGGCGACCTTATTTCTTGTAATTGAGAGTTCACATTTGAAAGAGGTTTTGGCTCATACACGAATACTTGACATTGACCTATTAAGTTTCACCTTTCTATAAACAATATTTATTTTCTAAAGAATAAATTCAAAAGAAGTTACTTGATAAAAAATCTCTTTTTGTTTGTTGATCATCGCATATCGTAGGAAGTGAAATTATAACTAAATGGGCGAGCACCCAGAAATATAAAATCGGTGTACTTGATAAAAAATCTCTTTTTGATTGATGATCATCGCATCTCGTAGGAAGTGAAATTATAACTAAATGGGCGAGCACCCAGAAATATAAAATCGGTGCAATTAAACACAAGTTTGCATTGTTGTCTGTCAATGAGTTCTTCGACATCATGAAGATCGATGAAAATCATGAAAATTGAAGAAAATTATGATTTAACGTAATTTTGTATATCATTGTATTTTTCATATTAAGTTTGATTACATCTACTATATTTATATTGATACCATAATTATATAAGGTAAATACTCTTCCTATATAATGTTAGGAATCCTTCGAGGGTAAATCATCCAGTCAAAAAGTATGTAATGGTATCCGAGCCTACCTCGTAGACTTTATAATGAATCCTCGATTTTCATTGGGCGTAAGTCAACCTCTCAGGCGTGAGTGTCTTGAATTGGTTGAAGATTGACAAAATTTTTGTTGACGTGTGACTATTCGATATGTCGAGTGTGGTGCAGTTCCTGTTAGGTCGGGTCGATCCGAGTATTTCAATACCCGTAACCACCCATTATTCGAGTATTTCGTATATGGAATCATTCGAGTCCTTGTAAATACTGGAACAAAACCCAAATTCGAACCATCGATATCGATCCTACCCTCAATATTTTTCATATATATTCAGTCCACAGATTGATGCTCTTGATCATCCTCATCAATTTGAGGGGGTTGTCAATGAAATCGACGTAAATTATGGAGATTGATGAAAATCCCGAAAATTGACGAAGATTATGACTTAATATAATTATTTATATAATTTTCTTTACCATATTTAGGCTTGCCATATTAAGATTGATATTATAGTTGTATAATAATAGAAATCCCTCAAGGGAAGATTATTCAAGATTATTCAGTCAAAAAGTTTGTCATTGTCTAGCTAGCCCTAGCCTATCAAATTATGAGAAGTTGAGGCAAGAAAATATGTTTGCTACATAAAAAAAAGGATGTTAAATTTTGTGACAGAATCATTATTGATGATAAATTTTCAATGAAACTGAAATTTCCCCATAAATTTGGATGAAAAAATAAAATGAATAACTAAAATGAACTCCCAATAAAGAGGCTAGTTAGATATAAAATTTGAAACATCGTTTGTTTTGATATTATATTGAACCAGGAATAAATTTATTTATTTCAATTTCGAGTAAAGTTGTTCAACACCACAGAATTCCTTTAATTACTCATATGAATCTGATCTAGTAAAAGATGCTATATTTGACCGTATCAAAATCAAGGGGTTTGGATACATTATTAGTGAACGAACTGGTTGATAAGGAATCATTACACCATATTTAAAATGGTGTTAAGAGTGGTTCTAAGGTGCATAAAACTTGGATACTATCACTTACACTTTTTAAATAAATACTTAGCAACATGCGACAATGATTTTGTTACTCGTGATTAGTTTAAAGTCTCGGGAACTTGTCCTTAGTAAAACCCACTTTTGGCAATTTGACAAGTAATGGAACAAACAATGTTAAGGCTGATTTGTTAATGTTGAGTGTTTGCATACTAAATACTTCAAAAGTATCGCCTTGAAATAGTATCATTGAAGATTTCCGAAGACCATTTCTTTTATTATTATTATAGTATATGGTGTTGTGTTGCTTCAAGCAAATGAACTTGTTCAATGACATTATATTAAGAACTAGTTCAAGGAAACCGTTAAAAGGTTTGCCACTTAAATAAATAAAAACTATTCAAACTTATTGATTTGGAATCTGTCAACAAAAATTCCCATATATATCCCCATAGCCTCAAGATCATGCATCAAATCAATTGAATAAACTGTATTTTGCTAAATCATTGTAGAGAGAGAGAGAGACCAAAAAATGGGTTCGTGTTATGTGGTCTTTACTTGTCTCTTAATCTTATTCGTGACAAACACTGCCCTAGCTCAAAACACTATACAAGACTATCTTGCTGTCCACAATGCAGCTAGAGCTCGTGTGGGTGTGGGTCCCATGAGATGGGACNAGAGAGAGAGACCAAAAAATGGGTTCGTGTTATGTGGTCTTTACTTGTCTCTTAATCTTATTCGTGACAAACACTGCCCTAGCTCAAAACACTATACAAGACTATCTTGCTGTCCACAATGCAGCTAGAGCTCGTGTGGGTGTGGGTCCCATGAGATGGGACGAGAAACTGGCTACCTATGCTCGCAATTATGCTAATAAAATTAAAGGTCAATGTCTATTTCAGCATTCAAATGGTCCATATGGCGAGAACCTTGCCTTGGGTTCCACCCTGGCTGGCCGTCAAGCCGTAAATTTTTGGGTCGCTGAGAGAAAAGATTACAATCACAGGTCGAATTCGTGCTCGGGAACTTGTGGACACTACACACAGGTGGTGTGGCGCAAATCGGTCCTACTTGGATGTGCACGAGTGAGGTGCAACAATGGCAACTGGTTCGTAATTTGCAATTATGGTCCTCGGGGCAACATTGTTGGACAACGTCCTTACTAGGACATTAATAATGTGATGCATAGTAATATGTTATGTATAAGGATACCAAAAGAGTGTCTGTTAATAAATAAAATTCAACATATTGAATAAGAAACATACAATGTCGTTTGTGTCGTTAAATTAAATGTCAATTCAAATGTTGTTAATTGCATCATTATATATATTCTCTACCTTATGTTATACATTTTTCCTGTTATGAGAATTTTCTAAAAATCTTAATTTCAAACTCAGTTATTCAATCAAACAAATACCAATTGAGGAGGTTCCGATCCACAACCTTTACACTTTGATTGCCACAAGTTTTCACCCTAAAAAGGAGACAATTGATGATTGATTTGCGAGCCACAAAGGAAGAGATAATAGAAAAGCGGAAGAAAAATTTAAACAGACCAAAACCTCACATTTTCTCTCATTCTCACAAACCAACACACAAAATGGATACAGGCAAAATGGCAAGTATATAGAGTTATGTTGGAATCAATATTGGGCCAAGACTCAACCAAATGGGCTAACACTTAAAACCAAGGCAATTCATAAATGGGCTATACAAATCACCAACTAATGACCCAACCTAGACCATCCAAAAGTACTGGACCACGCAACATTAACTCAATTAAGTTGCTTCAAATGACCCAAGTTGTTACTAGATCGAGCCATCCCAAAGATGTCAATACAAAATAATCTGACACCGTTCTAACATCATCATCCGGATTTATTAGGTATCAAAACCCAACGTTTCCGATAAAAAAAATTGAGATGTTTGGAACTTAAGGACAAGGAATTGAAGTACGTACCTATATTGAATGAGTTAATTTTCCCAGGAGTTTGTGCGAGATTTCTAGTTGATCATTAAAGGATTTTTTCCCCTCATTTATTCACTAGAGTTTATAATATTTTCACTACATCAGTCGCTCGATTATTGAAATACAAGTCATAGAAAACGTTTATTGACCATTTCTATTGAGCTATTGTAGTATTTTGTGTTGCTTCAAAGAGCGAACAAGATATTTTTATACAAATCATACGAAGTAGAATTTCTACACTTAAAAATCGTTTAAACATTTTGAATTGGAATTTGGAAGAGGAATTTGTCAACAAAATCTCCTGTATATGCCCCCCGTGTCCTGCTAAAACATCCGTGTCCGGAAAGAATAAAAAATGGGGATTTTTTCTTCTTTAATAATCTCTAATACTATCTAGACTTCCATAACAAACGTGTCATTAGATCATGTTTAGTACGCTTATCTTATCTTCTTTATTACTGTCCAATCGAATATATTTATGCTTATGCATGAATTGTTGCATGGGCAGGTGAATTTGGCTGGAGGGTACTATGATGCAGGAGATCGTGTAAAGTTTGGGCTGCCAATGGCATATACTGTGACTATGCTATCATGCGCAGCCACTAATTTTAGGAAAGAAATGGTTAGTCTCAACCAAATGGGACACAATTTGGAAGCTATCAAATGGGGTACTGATTACTTCATCAAAGCACATACTCAACCATATGTTCTTTGGGGACAGGTACAAGTTTCTCCATTATATAGATACAGAAAGAGGTCAAACGTTGTTCAACTATTTCTTGCACAAATTTCTTCTAAGAAATTAAATTACTATGATGGTAGAGATGACAATTTACACATGTAGGTAGGGGATGGAGAATCGGATCATTATTGTTGGGAGAGGGCTGAAGACATGACAACATCAAGAATGGGTTACAAGCTCGACCTGGAACATCCCGAGTCGGACCTTGTAGGAGAAACTGCAGCTGTCCTAGGAGCAGCCTCCCTTGCATTCGAGCCCTACAATTCTTCCTACTATGGTTTTCTATTAGTCCATGCAAAACAGGTAAAAAGTATTACCAAGAGTTAAGTATCTTATTCCTGATTTGGTTCGTATTTAGTGAATTAGTGGTGTCAAAACGGACAGGTAAATTAACTTAAAAAAGTGTGACAGGTATAGGGTACTTAGCTGGGCCATTTCAGAGACATGGCCGGGCCTGTTTCGACAATTACAAAGAGAATGATCACAATTTTATAACATTAGTTTTTTTGCTTTTCCAGATTTTTTCATTTGCGAACAGATTCAGGGGCTTTTATGATGATGTCATCCCATCTGCTGCTAAATTCTACACATCATCTGGTTATTCAGTAAGTTCATCATTTTCCTAATTAATAACATAAATTATTTCTTACAGTATTAATTTATTTTATTTTATTTTTACTCAAGTTTTCAAACAATTTTATTGTTGTAGGATGAACTTTTATGGGTTGCTGCATGCAGGGGCGGACGCAGAACTTTAAAATTAGAGGGGCACAATCGAACTTGCAAATAAGTTAGGAGAAATTTTAAAATCGAAAATTTACGTCCAAAAAAATATACCCCGTTGAATTTTGCATTCGAAAATTTACACACTACTAGAAAATGAGGCAATAGAGACGGATATTTGG
>CAIGRQ010220709.1:0-10417 GCA_903798375.1 Fraxinus sp. D2006-0159 | reverse complement strand
ACGCTTTTTAGAACATTGATATATATAGTGGGTGTGAATAGTATTTTTCCCATTACCTATAATTTTCACACGTTAACACATACTCATTTTATTTTATTCCATCAATTACATTCGAAATTTCATAAATTGAGTTTCCTTCGTCTACAAACATTCTGTTTGGTTTTAATTATTGTCTCAAAGAATATTTTCAGAATTTTTTTATATCAATTGAGGTAAGTATAATATGTGCAAGTGGTAAATTCTTATTTTTCTGATGTTTATATAAATTTTGGCATGAAATACTATAAGGCATTCGGTGTCGATTTTTAATTTTAAATCCTTCAGGATGGACCGTTAGGTCAATATGTTTAATCCTACGGGATATGGAAATTTTTAAGAAATTCCTTGAGCTATTGGATATCGCGATCAGTTTGCTCTGAATCTAAGATACAACCATACCATACAGTAAAAATTATTCACGTATTTTTACTGAATATTTTCAAAATACTCACTCTTACAATTTCATATTAGAACGAGTCGTGTGGACGTGTGAAAGATTGACTGAGTGATGTTTATGGGATCGCCAAGTAGACTTTCTAGAAATGATAATTGAAATTTTTTATTTGAAGAACATTTTTTATGTTAAATGTGGTACTCATTATTTTATATGTTGGTATGGTATGTCATTTTTACATTCACGTATTTTTACTGAATATTTTCAAAATACTCACTCTTACAATTTCATATTAGAACGAGTCGTGTGGACGTGTGAAAGATTGACTGAGTGATGTTTATAGGATCGCCAAGTAGACTTTCTAGAAATGATAATTGAAATTTTTTATTTGAAGAACATTTTTTATGTTAAATGTGGTACTCATTATTTTAGTAGTTTTTTTTAGTATTTAAGCATTTGTTATGTTAAATGTGGTACTCATTATTTTAGTAGTGTGTTTTTTTAGTATTTAAGCATTTGACATTTTATGTTAAATCTTAAATTTATGGTTTGAAATCGTAGTGTGTAAATTATTGGTTTAACATTTATCGATTTATCAATCAAATCAAAAATTTGAATAAAAGTGATTTTTCACTTAAATTAGATAAAGAAGATTTTTTTGTAACACTTGAAATCTATTTGTTTTAAATAGTAATATAAAAATGAAATAGATTTCGAGACGTTACAGCTTGGTATCAGAGCACGGTTCTACCTTTCTGTAGACTTAAAAAGAATTATATTTTTTCCTTTGTTATATAAAGGTATAAAGGAGATTTTTTTCTCACTAATTCCTGAATTTTAGCGTGTTCCATTTGAATAATTTTTAATCACGTCAGATGAAAAATTCTTTTTGAACAGTGACTAAAGAAGAAATGGTTGTGACTAATTCTAAAAGAGAAAAAAAAAAGTATCAACTTGCTCTTTTATACATTATGAGATTTTTATCAAACGAGTGTTAAAATAAGACACATTGCATTTAACACTTGTCAATCTACACCGTCTGATGAACCCAAGGTATGGATGAAATTATACGTTTTATTTTATTTCAAGCATGATTTATGTATCATTTAAGCTTGAATTCGTGAAATTGATTATAGCTAAATGTCTAGAATAAATTATGTTATGCATATTATTATTTTACTTTAATATACAAGAAGGTATGATGATTAGCCTTTATATTAAAACTACATGAGCATAATGTATTATTTGATTGTTATTATTTTGTTTTAATACATGTGAATGTATGATGATTAGCCGTTATATTAAAACCATGAGAGCATAATGTATAATATGATATCACTAATAAAGATAAAACATAATTGGACACTTATGTGACGGACATGGTTAGAACATATCAGACCGCTAGAAAAACCATAGCTTGTAGAGTAGGGTTGAATCGTAGGTTCATCATACAGTCGTATGAGAATTACGTGAGTAACCCGACTCATTCGCTTATCGAACACGTGCAAGACATCTATAAGAGATGTATGGCAGATGTGAATGCAAGATTGGAGATTACACATATTGAAGCTTTGAATAACCTCGTATACTCACTTTCACCTCAATGTGGAGACATGAAAATTATGGTTAGGGATGAGATGCTAGAAGGTAACTCTTCAGAGCATCCAGATACGATTAAGTTCGGTATTTATTGATAGACCCTTCTAGATAGGTGGAGTGAGAGTTTAGAACCTCAACTGGAGATAGTAAATGAGCCCGTTGCCGATCTCGAGCCAAACCTCGATTTGAATCGGACCTAGAAGAAGATTTTGAATGGGAGTTGATGAGTGTAATTAACTTATTAAACAAATACTTTTAAATCGTAGTTTTTGGCATGTTCTTGAGCACTTATAGGTGTTTTAATGTGTATTTTGATATTGTGATATAGATTGATTATTGAAGGAAATAAGCAAAAGTTGTAAAAAAATTAGAAACAGGCTAAATTTTAAGACATCTAAAGTTCGAGGACTAAAGTGCAAATACTCAAAAGTTGTGTTGGACCTCAAAATAAAGATTCAATAATGCTAGGATTCAATTGGGATGAAAAAATAAGTTAAAGGGATCAAATATAATCAAAGAGTGATTACAATCAAATTCCGATTGAAAAAGTTATGCTCCAGATTCGTAGTCACATATTGAGACTTGTTTTTTACAAAGCAAACATTTGAATTGAAAAATTATATCTAAAGACAAGTTGTAGCTCTTTAAGTTATATTTTTCAAAACATCTTGAATCGCCAGAATCGAATATCGAGATCAAAAGTTATGATAAAAATACTGAAAGACGCGCATGGCAATTCTCCAACCGACGAGGGGCGCCAAGGCGCCGCTAGTGCTAAAAGAGAACAGAATCATGGGCGCCAAGGCGCCGCTATGCGAGAAATAGATTTTTGATATTTTTTTACTCTTTTCTTGGTCCAACACGACTCCAACCCTTTCAAGACTTCAAAATAGTATAAATACAACCTTTAAAACCTAATTTTAGGGGGGCTCTTGTGGGAGAAAAAGGAAAATGATTGACGACATAGGACATTAAACACAAAGAATGGAAGAAATCAATTGAAGAAAGTATGAAAATATCAAAAGGGACTTTGAGCAACACTCAAAAAAGAATTTTTCTTACCTTTTCCTTTATGTTTTCCATTGTAGATTATTTAGATTTTATGAATTTCTTCATGAGCTAAATAATTTAGCTAGGGTTTGATGTAGCCACTTGAGATTATGGTTTGATGAATATATGAATTATTTCTTTTGGAATTTTTCGCTTATATTTAATTGTGTCATGATTATAATGCTTTCAATTACCTGATCAATAATTGAATGAATAGATGCTAGTCAATTCCGACACTCGAGTGAGAGAATTTAGGCGCGATCATAGGATTGACACAACGTGGGTTTTATTGATTTCGAGAGAAAGTGTAAAATCTATGAAGCTTACTTCATAAAAGAATCAGGACTTGATAAATCCTCAATTTTAATTCGGAATAGAGATATTGTGATTGAATTCTAGGGTTAATTTCTAGCCTGCACTCGAGAGAGGTGAGAGAAATACAATTGGATTCTTACTTTTAAAAATGAAAAAATTAATTGGAATAATTTTATGTCATTGAATCATAATTGAAAGTTGCTGAAATCATTCCTTAGACTTTCTCATTTTGATAATTTATCCAATTTTGTCGTAGCATTTTACATTTGATTAGATTAAAACAATCAATCAACCATTCATCAAGTGTTTAGATAAAATATAAGTTACATAATTATAATACTTAGTATAAAATCAAATATCAATCTCTATGGGTTCGACACTCTAACTATTTTACTATATTACAAAACTTGACATCGTACACTTGCGGTATATTTCACATTGCATAAAACGTGTGACAGGAGCATGAGGATTACTTTAGGCTAGAGTTAGAGAATGATCATGAGCATGAACTTGAGCCACTAGTTGAAATAGACAAAGAATTCGGGCCTGGGGTAGAAGACTCCTGCGAAGATGAAGCTTCGCCAATGAAGATTTGCAGAAATTCATAGGAATCGGAAACTTGATTCTATTCCTTTGTTCTGTGATGTTTTTCCTTTATGTTATTGGAATTTAAATTAGTCGAAATATTATTAATTAGATTCACACTTCCCTTTGAATATATTGAGCTATTATGTTGTCCCATATTTCTAAGATAAAATTTAAATTTTGTTGATTCAAAAGAAATGGAATGACAACAAGACCAAACAAATATGTTCAGGGATCTTATGAGAGCGGTACATGATCTTTGTAGGCATCAAGCACTAATACCTCCTCAGAATGGACAGATAAATGTCAACAACACAGGTTCAATTGTGGAGCAGTTTCATCGTTTCAACCTCCTTCTGTTGGCAAGCGGTTAAGAGGATTGGAACGAATCTACAAACACACGGTATGCACTGACGCACATAAGGTATCATGTGTCGAATTTATGCTTGTTGGAGCAATAGGCCACTGGTGGGAGTCTGCTTCGCGTACCAGAACGGAAGCCCAACAACGTGCTATGACTTGAGCACAATTCAAAGAAGAAGTGATGACAAAGTACTTTCCCTAATCTTTTAGGGATCGAAGAGAGGCAGAGTTCCTACAGCTGAAACAAGGAAATATGTCACTTGATGAGTATGAAAGGAAGTTTGAACAACTTTCTAGGCATGCTACGCACCTTGTAGACACCGACCTAAAGAAGGCTAGGAGGTTCAAACTAGGATTGCGTCCAAAAATTGGAGAAATCATGGCACTCACCATACGACTACCTATAGTGAAGTGCTCCGGCGGGCTTAATCACTTTCTGATCGTCTAGAAATGGATCGGATGATTGAGAAAAGTAATGAATCTTATGGGGAAACGAAAGTAGAATGGATCTAATAAAGGGAAAGGATTTAGACAATTTATGAAAACCAATACAGGATCGGGATCGGGATCGGGATCAAACAAACCAAACAAAGTTACTCCACGATGCCCTAAATGCAACAAAGCCCATGGTGGAGAGTGTTTGTTTGGGAAAAACGTGTGCTATCGATGTGTCAAGAAGGTCATTTCACTCTGGACTGTAAGGCATACCCACCTAAGAAAGATTATGAGCAGGGCAAGAAAGTCAAAGTCAAAGTCTTTGCTTTAACCCATGAAGAGGCAACAGAGGATCTGAATGTAATGATAGGTATTCTATAAATATCTGAATTACCTATATATGTCCTTATAGACTCAGAAGCTACTCATTCATTTATTTCTACCACAACTGCTGTTAAATCTTGTACTGCATGTGAAAAATGCGATTATGTTCTAGATATTTCCATCCCATTTGGTAGAATTTTGAATACCAATCAGATAGCTAGGGCAGTAATGTTAGAAATGAATGGAAAAGAATTAGAAGCTGATCTATACCTCATAGACATGTAAGATTTCGATGTTATTCTTGGAATGGACTGGTTAGAAAATAACTATGCAACCATTCAATATTTTGAAAAAGAAGTAATTTTTCAAAAGCTTGGGAAGGAAGAGTTTCGATTTTGCACTGTACGAGTTAAGTCTTTACCTCGTATTGTATCAGCTATGAAGGTAGAAAAGATGTTAAAAAAGAAATCTTGCCAAGGATTTCTAGTGAGTGTATATGGAACTCACCAATCGGAGCTTATTATTGGTAATGTGCCGATTGTACGAGATTTCATATATGTATTCCCTGATGACTTACCTAGCATACCATCTGACAGGCAGTTAAAGTTTACAATTGATCTCTTACCTGGAGCGGTGCCAGTGTCTAAAGCTTTATATAGGATGGCGCCAAAACAACTATAAGAATTAAAAATGTAGTTGCAAGAATTATTGGATAAAAGTTACATTCGACCAAGTAGACATCCTTGGGGTGCACCAGTTTTGTTTGTGAAGAAAAAAGATGGATCAATGAGGTTGTGCATTGCTTATATGGAATTTAACCATTTGATTATCAAGAACAAATATCCCCTTCCTCAGATTGTAAGACCTCTTTAATCAATTGAAGGTGTAACAGTATTTTTCAAAATTGATTTGAGGTCAGGCTATCATAAGTTGAAAGTAAAGGCGGTGACATTTCAAAGACGACATTTAGAACTCGCTATGGTCATTACGAGTTCATAATAATATCCTTTGGAGTAATAAATGCTCCTGCAGTATTTATGGATTTGATTAATAGAGTATTTCATCAGTATTTAGATCAATTTGTCATTGCCTTCATCAATGACATTTTGGTGTATTCAAAGAATAATGATCAACATGAAGAACAACTCGAGATAGTGTTGGAGACACTATGAATGGAGAAATTGTATGTCAATTCAAGAAATGTGAATTTTCGCTTTATCATAAAATTTTCCTTGGCCATGTAGTTACATCACAAGGAATTGGAGTAGACCCTACTAAAGTTGAAGCGGTAACCAACTGGTCTAGACAAAGGAATGTAGGTGAAGCTCGTAGTTTTTTGGGACTCACCGGTTATTATTGAAGATTCATCGATTGATTATCCAAAATAGCTAGACCAATGACCCAACTAACTAGGAAGGGCGTAAAATTTCAATGGACTGAGTAGAGTGAGGAGAGTTTTCAAGAACTGAAATAGAAATTGGTTACAGCTCCAGTTTTAGCTATACCAGAGGGTTGTGGCTAGATTTAGTTAAGGATTATGACTACACTATCCATTACCATCCTGGTAAGGCTAATGTAGTCACAGATGCTCTTAGTAGGAAGACAGTGGGATTAGCAATTTTACCCCCACAACTCAAGTGCAGTTGATAAAAGAGTTCAATAAATTGAATTTAGAAATTGTCATTCCGCCAACTCGAGTTACTACAAGGATTACAAAATTAAAGATTCAACATATTCTTAGGGATCGAATCAAGGATGCTCAGGGCAATGACCCATTTTTTAGAAAAAATCAAGGGGAAAGTTGGTACAAGTAAAGAAAGGGTTTTGCAATAGCAGATGACAATGCTTTGATGTTCGAGAAAAAAGTTATGTGTACCG
Source organism: Fraxinus sp. D2006-0159 (assembly GCA_903798375.1). NCBI lineage: Eukaryota > Viridiplantae > Streptophyta > Magnoliopsida > Lamiales > Oleaceae > Fraxinus > Fraxinus sp. D2006-0159. The sequence continues at coordinate 3,435 of CAIGRQ010220709.1, read as the reverse complement.
AAAGATTAAGGGATAAGAAAAGAGATATTAGATAAAGTTCACTATGCCCCGTATGCTACACATCCTGGGGGTACTAAGATTTATCGAGACATTCGCGATATATTTTGGTGGAGGAATGTGAAAAGAGAGATTGGTCTCTTTATTAATAAATACATAGTATGTCAGCAAGTTAAAAGCAGAATATCAAAGGCCATCAAGGCCATTAAATCCATTAGAGATTTCGGAATGGAAATTGGAGCAAATAGCCATGGATTTTCTTGTAGGTTTTTCGAAAAGTCAACGAAAGGATACGATGCCATCTGGGTATTGTGGACCAATTGACAAGGTCAGTTCATTTTCTTCTAGTAAGAAAGAACTACAGTATGGATCAATTTGCCCAATTATATGTTGAGGAAATTTTTAGGCTAGATGGAGTTCCAGTAACTATTATCTCAGATCGAGATCCAAGGTTTACTTCCAAATTTTGGACGAACATGCAAAGAGCTATGGGGACAAATTTGAATTTCAGCACTTCCTATCATCCTCAATTTGATGGATAGTCTTAAAGGACTATTCAAATCGTAGAAGACATGCTTCGAACATGTGTATTAGATTTGGGAGGTAATTGGAAGTCATACCTATCGTTAGTGGAGTTTGCATACAATAATAGCTTCCAGTCTACTATTGATATGGCTCCTTATGAAGCCCTTTATGGTAGAAGGTGTAGATCACCAATTCATCGGAATGAAGTCGGAGAAAATCAAATTTTAGGTCCAGAAATTATTATAATTATAGTATGAGCAATCGATAAAATTAGAGACAGAATAAAAGTAGCTCAAGATAGACAGAAAAGCTATTGAGACCAATGAAAAAAGTCTGGCAAAATTTGAAGTTGGTGAGAGAATGTTTCTTAAAGTTGCACCAATAAAAGGAAACCTCAATTTCTAGGCCGTTTTGAAATTTTAGACAGAATTGGGAATGTAGCTTACCGTCAAGCATTGCCACTGGACTATAGGCAGTACATAATGTATTCCACTTATCAATACTTAGAAAGTATGCACATGATCCATAACATGTGATAAATTACGATTCATTGGAATTACAGAAAGATCAAATGTATGAAGTGGCTTCTTTGGGAATTATCAAAAGAAAGGTAACATGCATTAAGAAATAAGGAAGTTTCCTTGGTTAAGGTTCAATTGAAAAATCATGGAATCAAAGAGGCTACATGGGAGAAAGAAGATGAAGCAAAAACCAGATATCTAGAGATTTTCGACTAAATAAAGTAATTTCGAGGATGAAATTATTTTAAGGGAAAATGGATATAACAACCCGAATTTCAATTATATTTTCATCTGGGCTAAATTTAAGGTTGTTGATGTAGGAGGATCCGAGTTATTATACTCATTTTGTAGCCCGTGTTAAATAGCATAAATTGAGCTAAAAATAAAAAAATTTAGACTAGTTATACCCGAGTTATTTTGACAGAAAGAAAGTATTTTAATTTTATATTCTATTAATAAACAAAATATAAATAATAATAAAATAATAGGAAAAAAAAACTATCAATTCAATGAAGTACGGTTACTTGGAATTTGAAAAAAAAAATATTATAATTAAATAAGTTAAACATAATTAAATTTCTTAATTTTGATAGTAATTAATCCATAAACTCTTAATAATATGTTTGGAATTAAAGTAATGAAATCAAAAGTCATTGGACTGGAATTTAATAATGAAACCGAAAAGACGTTTGATTGGAAATAAAAAAAAAATGAAATCGGAAAGGGCACGTAAATTTTCAGACGTGTGTGAATTATATATATATATATATATATATATATATAAACATATTTTCAGATTTATTTCGTATCAAATTGAGGTAACAGTACTTTGTGCGAGTGGTAAATTCTAATTTTTTTTAATATATTTTTATAGATTTTGGCCTGAATACTCTAAGGCTTTTGGTCGATTTTTATGTTAAATCCTTCGGGATGGACCATTAGATCAATATGTTAAATCCTACGGGATATGTGAATTGTTAAGAAATTCCTTGAGATATTGCATATCATGATAAGTTTGCTCTAAATATATTATATCATGTTAATAAAAATATGCATGTATTTTTACTAAATGTTTTCAAAATACTCACTCTTACAATAACTTTTGAGATTAGAATGGATCATGTGGACGCGTGGAAGATTGTCCAAGTGATACTTATGGGGTCGCCTAGTAAAAAAATATAATTCTAATAATAAATTGAGAAATGATTATTGCAAAATTTTATTTTAAGAATAAATTTTATGTTAATTTTCCGTGCATGTAATTTTAGTAGTTTTTGTATTCGAACTTTGATATCCCAAGTTGGATTAAATTTTACAAATTTAACATCTTCGCATTTAAGATTTAATTATATATGTAATTTCTTAATTTATTGATTAAATCACAATATTTATATTATATTGTTAAATTAATAATAAACTAGATACGAAAGATTTGGTACTTCAAATCCAAGTTTTTAATAATAAAAAAATATATGTAGTAGATTTGGGGTGTTACATCATTCGTGTTCTTCTTCCTTTTTTCATCCTCTCCGTGTTTTCTTTTTCTTTATGATGAGATTCTCGTATGAATTGAGAAATAGATGTAGATATGGTTTTTATTGTTCTTGGTGAACAATAACCTTCGATTACTTGATATATTTTTTTTTTTGTGTCGAAAGTTGTTTGTGAGATAAATAGTTTCCGAAGGAATTAGTTGGGAATTTACTTAGCATGTACAATGGAAAATAAATTATTTCTCAATTCCCAACAATGATATGTTCTGTGTTTGGATAGAAACCGTGTTTAGAATAATACCTTTGATGAATTTCGTAAACTCCTTTGTTGATTCTCGAACACGACCAATCACGAACTGCAATTTATAGCTGTCAAATTGTCTAGCCTCCAATGAAAATTTACGCAGGGAACAAGAATGACATAATTAGAGTTTCTCTTTTCTTGTGCTAACAAAAATATGAATTATTTTTGTTCTATTTTTCTGAAACCCTAATGACTTATTAATATAAATTCAAGTGGACTTGACCCGTTATTTAATTCATCAAGTTAATTAAATTTGGTCCATGAATTAATTAATCCAATTAATTAATTTGGACCTATTAACAAACAACTCAATTAATTAATTGTACAACACTTGTTAATTAATTAATTGACATCTAATTATTTTGGTTCTCCTTTTATGAGTGACCCATCCGGTTTCCGATTACGATGCCTAACGACGTGAATTATTATTTTGATCTAATCAAAATCAATAAATTAAAATACCCTTTTTTAATTTATCATCAATTCACATATGTTGTCCCAAATTGACATCTAGCAATGTGTTAGGCAATACACATAATGGAAAATGTCACATGACATAACATGACATAACCAAACTTGTTTGTTTACCGTGAAA
>CAIGRQ010220610.1:0-10987 GCA_903798375.1 Fraxinus sp. D2006-0159 | reverse complement strand
GGCGATGATACAGTGCTTCATTCGCTCAGCATCTGGGCGTCTTACAGGTTTGGGCGATGATGCTTCCTTATCTCGGGCCTCCGTTAGGCTTTCATGTTGGAGTTCAGTATTGGGCTGTGCTCGTTGGGCCTTTAACCTTGAGCTGCATTTTTGGTGTGTTGACAAGTATGTTCCTTCTGGTGGAATTATATACTTACATTTATCATAAACATTTGCTATCGATCATTTCCAAATCTCTGAATTTCTGCTTGAATAATGAATATGATAAAACTACGACATAATTAAAGAAAAAAAAATACATATTCTCATTGATATGTTTACGATTACTCTGGTAAATTGTTTTTGAAATATTAAACATAATTTACTGGTAATAATAAATTGATCATTATCTTTTAATTATATTTTACGTAGTTAAATTATTTTGATTTCTATTTTAGTTTTATCTTTACATATTAATATCTTCTTCTTCTTTCTTTTTTTTTTTTTTAAAATAAATGAGGGTTGTCCTCATGGCCAGTCACTCGTCTATAATGGAGGACTAACTTGTGAAGTGGCCCAGATCAAACTGGGTTGGCTAAAATTGGAATCTGCTTATACCACCACGGTTAGTGGCGCAATTGCTCCAACAAAAATCTGTTTGGACTAAACCCTTGTTTTGCCTCTTGTTTATAATCAATCAAATTAATTTTATCTACATATTTCTTGAGACCTAAAAGTATTTAAAATATCCCAAAAGTTTCTGTATAGTTATTGATGAAAGCCAAGGGACCAACTTGATAAATTTACATAGTTCAAGGACCTAATGTACACTTTTTGAGTTTCAAATTTTGGCAAAGAAATGATCATGGAATTGCCATATTATAGATTATTCGAAGCCCACAATAAAACGTTTCAACTTTTAATATACATGGCACGTACCTTCTTCGTTTATTATAGTTTTCTTTTATGACACTTGATTGATGGTGTTCCCTAACATTCATACTCATCACGTATCTATCCTTCGAGTCCAAATTTATTGTCCCGAACTTGCTAGACCACAATATTAGGGGTGAAGTCAGGACTGCACTAATTATTTATTGAGTAATGTTATTCATTTCCTGAGGTTAAAAACAAAGTCTAGATGACGTTAATGTGACATTAAATGATATGTGAAATTAACCACTAAGGATGAATAACATTACTATTATTTTTTAAATTGGGCATCCATCCTGCCCAATATATTTTCAACACCTCAACAACACTTCACTTCTTAATTAATGAAAAGACTTCAAGATATAATTTGCCGTAATATCAAAAATTGTGTTTTGACTTTCGAATGCTGAAAATAAGTGATGTACAACGTATTGAAAAGACAAGAAGTTCGAACACCATAACTCAAATACACGAACATTGAATTCCAAGAATCTTTCTAAAGGTAAAGACGCACCAAGAAGAATACAGAACAAAGTTACCGACGGAAAATACAAACTTTATACCTTTTCTTCCTTTAAAGGTCCTCTAAAATTCAAAACTACAAAGAACAGTACAGGGAATATATACAACTAGTCATAAAGCAACAATGCAATAAAGCGAAGAACAAAAGTTGGACAGTTTAAAACCAGTAGAATTCGAAAAAGTCGGAGCTGTTTGGGTGTCATTGTCAAATTAAGCCCAGCCCTGTTTGTATCTGCGGAATAATTCTTCGGTTTGAGCATTTCTATATGCACTGCAAGCAATAAGATAAACCCAAATCAGAACCACAACTGTTACTATAAGGATTATGTTGACTTTCCTCCATTCCTGTCTTAGGTTTCCCAGTAGACCAGCCTTGCAAGAATTACAGTTATAGCACAGTTGGCTTGGATCGTTGTTCCACATGAAGCAATCTGCGTCCACGGCTTGGTTTGATGGGCTGATCCAAGATGTGGGACTCATGTATTGGAACCCGCAGATTGTGGGAGGCTTACAGCAACCCGACTGCAAAGTAAAAATTTTGAATATATGTTACAGCCGAAGGGGAAAAAGTTCAAGAAAATGTGTTGTGCACAGAGGATTGGTCATGACATGAACTAATTGGCACGCAAAATGTAAAGCACGGTGCCAAAGCAAGCAACCCTAAGAACACGTGATGGAGGCACAGACAAGATAAGATCCCAATTATAGTAGAGTAATTGTGTCAAGTGCAAACTTTCCATGAAAAAGAGAAGAATCGTGATATTATAGATGACAGCATGCAAACGGAAAATACCAAAGCGACCACCACTAGGTAGAAAACAAACAAAATTACAGGTTGGCTGGATTGAAAAATTCATTTTCTTCGAATTCAATTAGTATGATATAGAATAAAGAATGGTGGAATCCACATGGAATTGTGGTCCAAAGAATCCAGATTTGTCCAAGATTTGTGTGATAATGGAGTCTTTTGACTCTCAAGCTTAAAGGTATTATTAGATTAATCAAGCAAATTATTGACAAATTGACTGATATGCAACAAAAAGTTTTGTGGTAGGTCCAAATCACCTCTCTTTTTGCTCATTCAAAATGGGAACCATTTTCATTTTGCATTGTATATACTATCATGGACATTGTCCACTATACAGATTGAATGTGAACTTAAAAATCCCCTGTAATGCTCACATAATACCAGAGAAACTTCCGGGATGTTCTGCAATATCGAAATCAATGAACATAACATAGCAAATACAGTCCAATAGTCCTATAATCGGTTCAAAATCACCTCGACTTCCTCAGAAAGTTAAAATTTGTTTGTATCACTCTATACTACACAATGGTTACTAGAATTCGATATCTCTCGACCCCTAAATCCGGATACTATTGATTCGAGCCCCCTATATCATAGAAACTCATCCCAGAAAAAAAGTTACACTAACCATTGGCCTAATGTTCATGAAATTATCCCTCCCTCAACAGAGATTTCTTCAACAACTTCAACATATAATCCAATTATTTCCTATTTGCAGTTAATAGTATGATACCCAATATCATTTCAACTACAATCATAGCAACTTATAAGTCCAACGGCATGTAAAACACATTAAGGCCGCGTTTGGAATCATCAAAAAACAAGTAACGTTACCTCGATCGGAGACAGATGGGCAGCAAAGAAATCATTCGGAGTTATATACTCCTGAGACAGTTTAGGACAAATGGAAGAGTCAGCCAAACACGTCCTTATCCTCCCCCAGTAATCAGAGCTAGTAATATGATTTCTCAGCCAAGGGGAAAAACCATCCAGCCGGTACTCATGGTAAGCCCGGCCAGGAACATGGTACGCGCCGTTAGGGCGCGTGACGACGAAGGCAAGGATCAGTAGAACAAGGAGTAGAACTATGAGAATGGCCATTAACACAAGGTAAACTCCGAGAAGGCCTTCCTTTTTCCAGTAAGCACCGACGAAGCCCAGTAAGGAAACAAGGAGGACTGATATTCCCATGAAGACCACCGGCCACCGGAGCCAGTGGATGCACTCGTTGTCCGGCTTGGACGCGAGCCATATTCCGGCGGTAATTATGGGAATTGAACACATGAATGCTATGAAATTGAGGATTGCTGTTAGGTTGTTGCTCACTGCCATACTGTATTCGTAGGGAAGGGAATATGGGATGGAATTTTTCAATGGGAACACTGAAAAGTGGGAATTTCGTGGCTTTGGATTGGAAGGCGGTGAAATTCTTATATCTACTGCTGGAATGAATGATCAGACAAAGACATTGGTAACAGCAATAAAATAAAGTAGTTAATTTGAAATTACCATTAACGTATTTTTATTTATCCTTTTGGTCCCTAAAGTTATTAATAATTGCAAAATTGATCACTCATTGCGTATTGGATAAAATTCCCAGGTCCGTCTATCATTTAAACCAACATTAATTGTAAGTAAAAGTCCATGTTTAGTGTATATTAAAAGTTGGTAAAAAAAAATTAAAATTAAAGTTAATAATTAATTTTAACAACGTATAACCACAACTTTTCAGTTTCAAATTTCATCAACTTTTATTAAAATTTACAAAAAATTGATTTTAATCTATACCAAATANGTAAAAAAAAATTAAAATTAAAGTTAATAATTAATTTTAACAACGTATAACCACAACTTTTCAGTTTCAAATTTCATCAACTTTTATTAAAATTTACAAAAAATTGATTTTAATCTATACCAAATATGGACATGGAATTCTAATATGTTGGAAGGAATTTTATCCGTATTTTACCAAAGTAATCAACATGTCATGTCTTCGGGAGACTTAATTGATGCTTTGTTAGTTTATGCCACTGTTTGGTACATATTAAAATTTTCATTCTCATTCTTTTACTCATTTTCAACCACACATTTTTCAATAAAATAATATTTTTCATCATATTAATAACTTTTCCTTCTTTTTCAACCACACATTCTTCACCAATCTACTATTTCAGAATACATTTTTTCAAAATAATGTGGCTCAAACATACCCATATATATTAGTTTTAGTAGTCGAGTAATCAATTGTGAAATATCTTTAGTGACCAATATAATAAGAAATGTACTTTAAGGATCAGTTTGAAATTTTGCACAAATTTCAGTGACAATGGTGAAATTAACTCGAGGAAAAAAAAGTGAAAAAGATCAACACTGTCAGTGTTGAGAAAAGGGAAAATTTCACCAGCATAAACTGTACTTTCAGGAAAGTCTCAACTTGGTCTCTAAAACTTTATTTTCTCTAATTAGGTCACTTAACTACGTATTTAGTTGGTAATTATATAACAATCAACGTTCTACACAACCGCTACATGACACCATAGATATGAAAATGCTAGAAGGGATAATTGAAATTGTAGCCCCAAACCTTTTAAACAGTGACAGACTTTTCCCTAATCTTTCAATCGTTGCAGTCGTCACACCAAACCTTTCAAATAGTAACAGTTGAAGCCCCAACAGACAGTTTCCATCTAATTTGTCGTTAGTTGACCCAAAAATTTAATTTTGACCACATTTTAATTAATTTTAGAAGGACAAAACAGTAAATTAATATTTTTCCTATAAAATAATTAAAAACTTAAATAAAAAACCAAGAGAATAAAAAAAGTAAAATAAAAAGAAAAAACTATCTTCTTCATCATCCCCCAACACTTTTGACCCAAAACTAGAAATTTGTCACCGCCACGCCACACCTATCTCCGTTGACCACCATTGCCGCCATCACCATCTCCGTCGACCACCACCACTATCGCATTTGAAAGGTTCGTAGTTGTCCCACTTGCATTGGAAAACATATGTTCACACAATGAATCTCCACACCATCCAACAATGTCTGTTGCCTACCGTCCCCGACTATCAATTTAAGCTTTTTGGGATTAATAGTTGTTCAATTTTCTTTTTGATTTATATTGTTTTCACTCTCTTTAATGTGCAATTCGAAAGCAACTCTAAAATCTCGCATCTAAGAAATTTAGTTGGTAACTGGTTTATGGTTTATAATCTCAACTATGCAAATTGACCATTCAAACTGTATTACATATAACTAGAATCTTTCGGGACTCAAAAATGGGATTAAATTGTTTTATAAATCCACGTACTTAGTGCTTATTTTTAAGCGTATGCATATGCCATCCCAAACATCTTAAATTTTTAAATTGGATTTTGCAGATATAAAATCTCACAAAAGATGCATAAATTATGAATATAGTAAAAATAAAATAGAATTATAGAATGTGGGAATTGGGGGTCGATGAAGAAGATAGTTTTTCTTTTTTTTCCTTTTATTTTTCTTTTTTGTTTTTGATTTAAGTTTTTAATTATTTTATGGGGCAAGTATTAAAATACTATTTTGCCCTTTTAAAATTAATGAAGATGTTGGCAAAATTAATTTTTTGGATCAATTAATGATAGATCGGGTGGAAACCATGCATTGGAGCCTCAGCTGTTACGATTTGAAAGGTTTGGAGTGAATGCTGCAACGATTGAAATGTTACGGGAAAGTCTGTCACTGATTGAAAGGTTTCGGACCTCAGCTGCAATTATCCCATGATAAAACGTGGAAATGTATTTTTTTTTTTTTTTTTTTTAGCTCTTTTATAACGTCCATAATGGTAAGTTGGAATACCGTACAATACGTACATTAATTAAATAAAATTTTAATAAATTTTGAGTGACGAATTTGATGTAGTAAAATTTAAAATTAAATTAACGTTTAGCGCTAAATTGAGATTCTTCTTCTTCTTCTTTTTCTTTTTTTTAATCAAATTTCAATAATTGCAAATGAAATTTATCCGTCTTAAGTGGGATCAAACTATAAATTGGATACTTAGAACAATATTATTTTGATATTTTTTCACTATTAACGTGAGTTAGCGGTGACAACCGAGCCAATCGTCTCGGCTAGACAAAAGGGAGCCCTAGCCCGAGCATAGCAGGTTGGCTCGTCATTTAGACGAGCTTAGCAAGCCCACGAGCTCATCAAATTCAGTGACCGTCTTGGTCACTGAAGACCGAAACGGTCACTGAATTTTTAGCGACCGTTTTGGTCCTTAAATTATTATTATTATTTTTGTTCATTTCATTTTTCTTCCTATATAAATATTCATCCATTACAACATTTTTTTCCCACCAAACTTATTATCAATCTCTTATTTTTTACTCTCTACAATTTATTTACAAATCATTATCATCATTCTATAATCTATACCCTTCTACATTTTTATTTTTACATTGTCGAGTTATAATCTTGATTTTACAATTTATTTTCTATCAAAATGAAAATTTATTTACAATTGGTTTTGGGACCCAAGTGCTATCAAAATGAAAGATGAGGATGTAAATGCTACCTTTTGAAGGTTGGGGACAAAATTCAAACAAGTGTCAAAGGTTTTTCAACGTTCAAAAGTGAAGTTCTAAATCATCAACCTATTTAAAATTGTGATTTTGGATTCCATTTGATCGAAACAATCAATGTGAAAGTTAGAATCGCACTTTACTTTCACGTGATTTAGAGTTGGAATGCAAAATCATCAAACGGTTCAACTTCCAACTTGAAATCATATGAAAGTTGCCGGCCATTACAACGTCCACATGAACAATTTTCCTCAAGCAAGATTTCAAATTCAATGATTTAAAGAAGTTGGGAATGTAAACCACGCTACTCGACTGTTCTAAGAGCACAAGTTAAATTTACAGTAAAACAAATCTCTGTAAGAAAAACTCTCCTCAATCTAGAAACACAAAATCATAAAATATTTTGATAATTCACCTAAAAAGTCGGTGAATATTCATATTTAAAGATACATTTCTTACCTTGGAACGAAAATTTCAACGTATTAAATGTTAATAGTTAAAGTTTAAAGCTCTCGAGGAGTCAAATTGTCTCAAAATTGTCGTGACACTTTAATTATTTCTGTACCTGCTAAGTTGAGAAAGAGAAATAGATCTAGATCTAGATTTCACTTATTAGAAAATTGATTATTTGTTTTGTGTATAGGCTCTCTAAAGACTAAAAGTCATCCACTTGTAGTGATGGCAACGAGACGAGTCGAGCCCGAGCCTGAAAAAAAAAGCTCGAGCCGAGCTCGGCCAAAAAAAATGAGGCTCGGCCCAGCATTCTGCCCGAGCCTTAGTGGGCCGAGCCGAGCCCGAACAGAGCTAGCTCGGGTTTTATTTTATTTTTATGTCAAATCTACATTTTTTACTTAAAAAATTTAAAGTTTGTACAGTTTTTACATGTTATAAATTAAATAAAGAAAGCTCGAGTTTGGCTTGAGCTTTTTGTGCTGAGCTTTTATGGCTTGAAAAGAGCCGAGCCCTAGACGTCCAAGTCGACGAGCTTTTTTGTCATCCCTTACGTGTACAGANGCCTCGGCTCGTTGTAACCGAGCCCGAGCCGGGCCCGGCTCGAGCTTTTTCCTAATCGAGCCCGAGCCGACGAGATTTTTTGTCATCCCCATCCACTTGGGAGGTAGCTTGTGTAACATCCAAACTAACAATTTTATATTTTTCAAAATTGTACAATACGAGTCTGAATTCGTTTGGGTAAATGAAGTTGAAACTCACATCCATCAACCCAATCCAAACATCTGTATATGACTATCTATTCGAGATAACCACTCAACCATTTTTCAATCCGAAAAATATGAATTCAAGCTCATCATGATATCAAGAACCTACTTTTTTTTAATACCCAAGATCTAAAGCAAGAATTTCATTTTTTTTTTTTTTGGGGAAAGTTCCTCTTATTTATAAATTTGACACGTTTATATGACAAATAAACGTGATTTTCAATTTAAGTCAATCAAACGCTCAATATCTTATGCATCTCAACTGATTATAACAAACTTTGCCATGATCTAAGTGAAATAAACATTGAGCGTTGGATTGATTTAAATTAAAGGTCAAAATTATTTATGAAAACGTGTGTTAAATTTATGAGTAGGGGGAAATATCAATTTTATTTCAAAATTCATTTTCAACCATACATTCTCTTATAAAATAATAATACATGTAAATTCCAAACTTTCTTATGTTTTTAATAACAAATTCTCCAAAAAAATCATTATTCAAAAAACGTATTTTCTCCCAAAACTTCATTTTAATTTGAGTCCAAACATGGGTTAAATGTAACTTGAAAAAAGAGTGGAGATCTACTGTTTATTTATATTGTCCAATTTATCGTCCACCTAATTTTAAATTGACACATCATAAAAAATTAAAATTGATGAAAATTAAAGTTGTCATCAATTTTAATTTTTGATGATGTATCAATTTTCAATTAGGACAACATAAATTAACAATAGATCTCCTCTTTTGACGAAAGTGATGTCAAACGTGAAAACTAAGCAACTGAATTTAGGATTTTTTAGATAAACCCAGTTCATAGCACGTGGCAGCCATGGAAGGCTCCAGGTCCTGCATTCTAGATAGAACCAAGGTGCCAAGGTGGCTAGTTTTGCCTGCTCCATCATTTTAGTCCTATCAGTTCATTTTTCAACTGTGGATGGGACATGGGTGAAATGATAATACTGTAAGTGTGCCTTGTATGATGTATTGTTATAATTTTCACATTTCCTTTTTCTTCATTTGATTTGTGAGTTTGCCGGATGAGCAAATCCAATTGTACAGGAATTGATTTGTCAGAAATCCAACAGATCATTCATATTGGAGTGACTCCATGTGAATAAAATATTGATAAAAAACCTCCCTGTCGTGAGTAACTAGCAAATTTATGTGAATTCTACTTTTGTATGTGAAGCAGAATTCTTGACGAATATGATTGATTGTGCTCTAAGCCATCGTTTTTTGAGAAGTTTTTCAAATTATTTTTGTTGGTATTTTTTACGTCAAATCAACAAAATTTGAATTTTTGAGTTTTTGTTCCTTCATATAATTTTTCGCTGCGTCATATGTGATATGTCATACTCAACCACCATCACTAATCAAGTCTTTCATCAATTATAGAAAAGAAGGCAAGTGAGAGAGATGGTACCCTTTGTACCTATACTTGTGCCTAGCCAAGGAGAATGGCTAAGGAGTAGATTACGAAGTTGGGTTAGTTGAGTGTGGTCGGTCATTAGGATTGTACAGACGTCAAACTGATGTATCAACATTTCAAAATATGTTAATTGTCATGCATTGACTTGACATATGGATACAAATATAAAATGCCAAGATATACTCATTCCAGTACAATCAATCTTAGAAATAATATCTTTTACATTATGGGTATCCGTCGCGGTCAGTTCTGTACCCTTCGAGACCCTTGTCTGGTCTTTTCTTGTTGCTCATTTAGCTTTCAATGAGGCTATATTTAGCTTTCAATGCCGGTATAGCCTCATGAGACCATATTTGCGCTCACCTTCGATGATTTGGTTGATTGAAACTTGAAAGTATGGAGTCTCTCCAAAAACACCACCCGGATATATGTTTGATTTCGTCTATTAGATCCAAGTAAAAGTGATCATCGATGCCTCGTGACGTTTACATCTCATATGGTCTCCTGGACAAAAAAAAAAAATGAACCCGAGCTTGTATATATCAGCCATCACTGTGCATCCATTAAATGCAGTCTCCAACAATGGAGGAGTAAATGGTAGACTTGCTTCCAAAATGTTTACTCAACAGTCTTTTGATCTGACGAATTTTGGGCTTAAACTTTTTCTTCATTTTAAGAGTTTAGTCTTGTAGCAAGGGTAAATAGAATAAAGGCGAACCTGGCCACGTTTTCATTCCCTAATTGAAACTATAGTTCATTGACGTTGACCTATTCATTAATCCAGCATCGTATTATCAATGAACTGGCTAGAGAATTACACACACCTTATGTGAAAAGAATTTTCATAGACATGAACTGCGCAGCTACTGTAGCGATCGAGAATTTAAATAAAATAAAATCATTTTTCTCAAAAAACGTGTCACTAAACTTAACCTCAACTTTTAATAGTATGTTCGTCTAGCCATTTTAAAATGAGGTTCTCAATCAAATCAAACGAATCCAGTCTCGAATATATTTTAAATANTCTTCGTGGGATCGACCCTTACTTCCATTGCTACATTAGTTTTAGAGGTTTAAGGACTATTTTTGGGTGCCTACGACAGCACACCAACGTGTCGCTAAACTTAACCCCAATTTTTAATAGTATGTTTGATCTAGTCATTTTAAAACGAGATTTTTTTTAATCAAATCAAACGAACCCAATCTCGAATATATTTTAAATATCAAACTTCTTATCATTTTAATAATTTAAGCATGGGAAAATTAGGTCAAATACTTTCAAAAATTAACATATTTGATTAATACCCTAATAACTAATTAACTCATTTAAGTACGTAAGAAATACGTTTTAAACCTATCAAAACCCAAATCAAGAGTCCGTGACTCTGTTCCAGAAAACTCCCAAAAAGAAATTTTTACACATGGAAAGTGCAACTTTGTGCATCATGACAATATCATATCGGAGGATATTTTTCCAAAAAACATGAATGATTTCATAGTTTCTCCCAAGCAATGATTCTTCCCCTTCC
>CAIGRQ010220549.1:0-13976 GCA_903798375.1 Fraxinus sp. D2006-0159 | reverse complement strand
ATCGTCGGGTACAATTGTAATAGGTAACGTTATATTAAAATTTTTCAAGTTATATACAAATTTTATTCGTACATTAAATTTTAAAATGTTTTGCCTCCCGTACCCTTCATTCTTGGCTCCGTCCTTGCCGACAAGGGTATTATTGGTCTACAATGAATGAAGATGCCAAAGAGTTGGTAAGAAAGTGTGATGCATGTCACATCATAGGAATTTGACTCATATTCCAGCCAAGCTACAGTTAGCTATTTTTGGGGTATTCCATTTATTTCAGTGTGGATATCCTGGGCTCTTGCCTGTGGCCAAAGGATAGATAAAGTTCTTGCTAGTAGCCATTGATTATTTTACCAAATGGATCGAAGTGAAATCTTTGGACATAATCATGTTGGCTAAAGTACAGAGTTTCAATTGGAAAAATATTATATGCAGATTTGGAATACCAAGAGTCTTCATTACGAGAACGACAGACAGTTTGATAATTACGGCTTCAAGGCCTTCTATACAAGTTGTCATATAGATCACATACTTACTTCTGTTGCTCACCCCCAGTGTAATGGGTAGGGAGAAGTAACAAGCTGAGCAATATCAAGGGATTTAAAGATGAGATTTGAAAATGAAAAGGGGTTTTGGGCAGGCGAATTGCCTAATGTATTGTTAGCGTATCACACTACCCCACAAGAACCACCGGGAAAAACACCTTTCAAGTTATCTTTCAGAATGGAAGTCGTTGTCCCCAGAAAAATCCCAAGCGAAATTGGCAGGATAAAAGTCAAGCAACTTGACACCATAGCTACCAGCACAGAGGTCAACCTACTTGAGGGGGTGGAAGATAAAGCAGGTATCAGGATGGCGGCTTACAAGTAAAGGGCTACTGAATACTTTAATCAATGGGTAAGACCAAGAGTTTTTCAACTGGGAGATCTCATATTAAAGGAGGCGGAATCATCGGGGTATTCTCTGTTTAAGTTCGGGCTAAATTAGGAAGGACCATACCGGTGATTCGCAGCCTTGGAAAGGGGGCTTATAGTCTAAAGGACTTGGAAAGGAAAGCCACTAGGTGGGCTGTGGAACGCCGAGCATCTTAAGAAGTACTATCAATATATCAACAGGTAGGGATTTCAAATCATATGATGTCCTTTGTAAATATAGTCATTAAGGTGTTTTATGAGTTTTCCTAATGTAGTGTTTAACATTTTTTGAAATTATAATCACTAGGATTTTTTATTAGTTTCCTTAATACAATGCCTACTATGAGCAATTGTAATCTTTTAATGAGAGGCCTACGTGGCGACGAATGATGAGGGTTCTAAGGAAAGGCTAGCCTAGCTAGGACGTCCCGGAGCGCCTACTTAGTCTCTAAATCTAGGCAAGTTAAATGTCAGTACGAGAACTTGATTTGTGATTGGTTGAAATGAGGGCTACAAACTTCCTTCAATACCTCGAGGTTGAATGGAGGATAACGGTGAGCAATGAAGCTAAAAATTTGGTTAGCTTAAAATTGCTCTACGATTTGGTGGTGAGTTTTTAAAACCAAAAAATGGTTGAAGCTCAGAATCATTATACCTTGTACTCTACAATCCTAAATCACTCAACACATAGCGGTGAGCTACGAAGCCAAAAAATTGGTTAGCTCAAATTTGCTCTACGGTGTGGTGGTGAGTTTTCAAAACTAAAAAATGGTTAAAGCTTAAAATTACTAGACCTTGTACTCTGTACTTCTAAATTGCTCGACACAAAGCAGTGAGTAACGAAGCCAACAAACTGGTTAGCTCAAGATCACTCTACGGTTTGGTGGTATGTTATCAAAATCAAAAAATGGTTAAAGCTCAAAATTGGTAGACCACATACTCTACAATCCTAAATTGTTCAATACAAAGTGGTGAGCAACAACATAAAAAAGAGGAGGGGTCGATAGGCTCGAATCACTCTAGGTCAGGTAAGGAGCCTTCAAAACCAAAAGTTGGTTAAGGCCCTAGTTCGCTATACCCCATGATATACAATTCAACATAGCTCAAGGGACTCTACAATTCATATAGCCTTATGGGCTCTGCAATTTGACATATAGGGATGGCAATGGGACGGGTCAGGTCGAGACAACCTCTCCCTCCTCCTACCTCGCCAAGCAATTCTGCTTCCCGTCCCTGCCTCGTTACCCATTTAAGGCGGAGCTGGGTGAGGCCCTTGCCCCGTTTAATTTTTTTATGTTTTTGATAATTTATTTTTATTGCACCCATTCATTAAACTTAGACAAATAATTTTAGTTTCCATTTTCTATTAGAATTAATGAAATTTCTTGAAAATTTCTTTTTAAAGTATTGAATTCTAAAAAATTTAAAAAAATTAAATGAGGTGGGGCGGGATAGGACAGAGCACCCATTACTGTTCCCGCCCCGTCCCCTCTTCGAATACCTAATTAAACGGGTTATCCCGGTCCCATTCGGGGCGGGCCCCAAGGGTATCGAGTTTGTCGAGTTTTTTTGCCATCCCCATTGACATTGTCCGAGGGGTACGACGGTGATCAGCAAAATCAAAAAACCGATTAAGGATCGATATTTGAAATATGAGGATCGAAATTGTTACTCGAGCTTGTGGTTGATGTGTGCATGTCGACTGCATAGCAGTTGATCCACGCTTGTCGGTCATATGACGATCGACAGCTAAGGGTTGGCCGTTATGTTGCCAGTGCACCCCCGATGGTTGTCGTACCCTCTAACCACTACTCGATTGAATTAGAAGAGTCGTACGGGGGTAGGCAAATTAACTTTCACACTTTGGCAAGCGACGCCTATACCACAAGATAAAAAACTAAAAAAATTAAAAACTGATAAACAATAATATTCCATAAGAATGTGTCTATACTCAAAATAAAGTGTGATTGTCTGTCCACATCCAAACCAAGAGAAATCACTAGACAATCAAAAGATGAAAAAAAAAAACGGTAGAGAGTGCTGAAAGATCTACAACAAAAGACTATGTCAACCCGAATTCGAAGTCCCTTCACTCCCAACTCGGGATGTGCACCTGAATTTTTAGATTGAAAAGCTTTTCTCTCTTTTCCTTTACGTTTCTCTAGAAAACTATTGAAACCCGAGAAATCGATAGAAGGGTGCTCAACAGATATCCACTCCTTGGTCAATTTGATGGACGCTGCCATCGCCTTTCCTTGTACGAATGTAATGCCTTAGCATAATCGAATGACGATTTAAACTGCTCCAAAGATACCTCCAGATCTTTAGCATACTCCACTGAAGCTTTATATCGCTCTACTGCCTTCTTGGGAGCTCGAACTAAAATAGATCGTAGGTTATCAATTTTTGTCTTTTACTCGCGAGCTCGGGCCTCTAAAGTTCCTAGAGACTTCCTTAAAGAAGAAACTTTATTCTTGTAGTGGTGAGATTCCTTCTTTTTTCATCTGCGAGAGCTTTTAACTCCGATAACTAATGACGACTTAACTTAACAAGTCTTGTTTGTAAGGCCACAACCTAATAGGAAAAGAGGGAAAATGATAAACAACCATTAGGCATGTTCGAGAGAATAAACCAACAAAAACGATGAAGTACATCAGAAACCATACTCTCTGTTGGTAGATCATCAAACCTTTTCTATGTCATCAGCACTTCGCTCAGCAATCACCCTGGCACAAGCAGGCGTAACCAAAGACCTGAGTATCCTCATCTCAAGATAGCCTCGAGTGGGGGGAGAATCCAAAGTCTGGAAGAGGAGAACCCTCACGCTCGGACCTGACGCGAGTTGAGCTGTCCCCTTTAGCTTCAAGCAGTAGGATAGCTTCGATGGGATCATTCAAAGGTTGGGATGCCTTTTCGGTGGCATGACACATTGCTCCTCTATCAGTAGTTTTCTTCCTTTTCGATGGAACCAGCGGTAGGTCGTCATCATTCTCATGTCTGCGTTGGAGCATGGAGTCCACGGTCTCCTACATATCAAATTTCATACCTATATACACAAGATAAAATCCAACGACCTCAGAGAACAAGAGATAAAGGCGCCTACAAATAAGAAATAAAGAGCAAAATATATGAGAACCAACCGTTAGTAGAGATAAATCCCTCATCGTTCCCTAACGCAGGCAGAGACTTCAATACCTCATCCAAATCAAATTTCATATCTGGATGCACAGAACTGACCCTAGGTCGGGTACAAGAGATAGTGTATCCATCACTTGCTAGATTTTCGCTCTTAGAAGAAGAGTAAGCTCGACCTGACTATTGAAGTGGCGAATTTGAGGATGACTCCAATTGGTGTTTAAAGGGAATTGATCTTCGAAAGGTCAAACAAAGAAGGTCAAAGATTTCCACCCGCTATTGAAATTCCTAAATTTAGGGAAGCACAAGGGAACTCTAGAGGTGAAAAAACAAAGGCATTTTATTGAGTTAGTCCATGCATCTCAAAGACGCACCTAAAGAGGTCAACTGAGAGTGTGATCTTCCAGAAAGGCAAATGTACAAGAAATACAACGCCTTCCTCTACGCGTGAATTCATTAAATTGAGACGAAAAGGAGATGTATGGAGAATGGAAAGTCACCGTCTATAGTGTCTTTGTATAATTTTCAATACGTGGGGTTGGACCCTATAAGCCTTTCTTTGGGCCTAAGGGCTCTATAAATATAATTTTCAATACGATCGAATTTGCTAAGTGATTTTTCCAATTTAAGTGGGGAGTTATAAAAGCTATAGCATTTTATAATCTAGAGAAGCACCACCGAATCTATTCCAATTTCCAAGTTTTGGTTCAAAAACATAGTTGAGCCTCTATGTTTCTTGGAAGAACTTGGTTGGAAAACATGAAGTTCAACCGAATGAATTGAACTACTGGAATCATGGGAGAATCAATCGACACTTGGAAGAGGCGGTCGATGGGGCTGGTTGACAGTCGACCAACTGATACCAATCAAATGTTGACCCACGTCGGTCGACTGACCATGCTCGACCGGCCCATTCGACGATGGGTTGGATGATTTACTCACCCTCTCACTCACTTTCGCCAGATAAAGAAGTTGAGATGGTTTTATACATGATAGGAGAAAAGACAAAAAAAAAAAAAAACTAGGATAAACGAAGAGAATAGGAAGAAGTTACCTTGTGAGTTGAAGGAGATAAATTTTTTGCAAATGCAGGAGTAGGGGTAAAAGGGAGGTTTCCACCTCATTATATAGGCGAAAATTTTGAATTTTTGGAGGGAAAATTTTCCCCCAAAACTAAGCCCACACTGGGGTGCCATTTGTACACTATTACAATACGTCATTTGGACTGCTCGACCCGCTTACTTTGTACAGAATGTCGATATGTAAAATAAAATAAAATAAAATCAATCCCTTAATGTAGATGAATGAAGATGCTATCCCTTATCGATAGCATCGACAAGAGGTAGAAGGGCAAGTAATATTAGAGGAACCAACAATTATCTACTATGGCTAATAAAGAAAAGACTACTCAATCTACACTCTACGTAGAGCACCCTATGCTTGGCCGTCTACCACTATGAGGCCATTTACATTCATACTTGATCGCTTACCACTATGAGGCCCTCTACATTCATGTTGGGCAATCTACCGCTATAAGGCCCTTTACATTTATGCTGGACCATCTACCGCTATGAGATCAATGCAACACTTAACCATAAAAATGTTGTTGAGTTGGATTGGAACTGAACAGCTGTTATTATGGACACAACCAACTGTTGGATAGGTAAAGGTCCTCCACTCAGGATGAGGGGATGGTGGGAGGCACTACGTTAACCGCCCGACAGTTATATGACTTTAGACACATATAAATACTCCTAAGGCAAGACATGTATGGATCTTGAGATTTTGGCTATCTAAATACACATTCGATATTTTCTTCCTAAGATTATGTTCTTGAATCCCTTACGAATTTTCGCACCGGAGGTAAAACGAGGAAGAAAGCCCCAACCTCATTTTGTAGGAAGCATTTGTTCATCAGAGTAGCAGAAGAACATTGCACCACTAGAGGGCACATAGTCCTATTTCATAATCATTTCAGCTCATTGTCTTTTTGTTTCCACTGTATTTGATGGGATGTTATTTAATAAACTGGAATGAAATACTTTAACCTCATGAAAATACGCAAATTAATTTATGAGTTGGGGAAAAGCAACACCGTGTCTAATTTTTTACTCTTTATGATGCTCATTTAAATATATAATGATAAATCAATGTCCTAGACTCATATGTTTTCAACAAAAAGTACTTGTTTGTTTTTTTTTTTAAAGCAAAATACGTAAACTCTGTCATGTTGTAAATAATTTGTTTATTAGTGAATGGCAAGTATACCTCAATAGCCCTAATTATTATTATCATTATCATTCACTAATAAATATTTTCATGAATTATAATTTTTAATATTTCAAAGTAATATTAACATGTTGTTCTTGAAGAAGTCATTGTAAAATATACTCTAGAAATAACTCATATTTCAAATAATATATAATTTTGAATAAGTGTTTATCCCCAAATGAAAACATATAATTCATGTCGTGTTGACATTGATTGCTTGATTAGTTATTATGTGATTACACAATGTTTTATCATATTCTTCAAAATTAANCATATTCTTCAAAATTAATTGTATTTTCTTTTACTTTATTATGTAGTCACTCAAATAGCAAATATTACAAAACTTAAATTTGTTGCATTTGACATATCTGACAAAAATTATTTGTCATGGGTTCTTGATGCTGAGATTCACCTAGTCTCAAAGGATCTGAGAGAGATAATAAAAGAAGAAATTCAAAAATCCTTGCAAAATCGTGCAAAAGCACTAATATTCTTTTGTCATATTCTTCATGATTAATTGAAAATAGAAAACCTCATTGTGAAGTATCCATAGGTTCTTAATAAAAAAATGACTGAAAGATTTGATTAACAAAAGACTATAGTCCTCCTCGAAGCCCACTATGAATGGATGTACCTTCACTTGCCAGACTTTAAGACTATTAATGAGTACAACTTTGAAATGTTCAAAATATGTTCAAAATTGACTTTGTGTGGAGAAAAAAAAATCACTAATGAAGATATTTTGAAGAAAAGCTTTTTTAGGTTTCATGCCTCAAATATGTTCTTGCAACAACAATATCGTGAGCATGGTTTCAAAAAAAAATAAAATACTTAGAGCTAATATTTTGACTGCTTGTATTTGAACGAAATAATGAACCGCTGATGAAAAATCATGAGTTACATCCAACTGGTTCTGTATCATACCTGAAATAAATTATACTGTATTTCTTGAGGCAGATGCAATATTAAGACAATGATGTTGACGTAGACGTAGACGTAGATTTGAACATGGAAGAAATCATGGACAAAATAATAAACAAAATTATCAACAACAAACAACAATTCCAAAATGTACAAAGCAAACAAGAGAAGCATATCCAAAAAAGAGTACGAAAAATGTTGCTTTAGAGGTAGAATGAAAGGGCATTGGGCACGTACCTGTCGTTCGGCCAAACACCTCGTGGATCTCTACCAAAAATCAATCAAAGGAAAGGAAAAAGTGGAGACAAATTTTGCTGATTATGATGGTCTAAAATCATAGGTTATGTCCAACTAGTTTTGTACCGTTTTCCGAAGCAAATGCAATATCAAGATAAGAACGTGGAAACAGATTTGGATGTACAAGTGGAATAAATCACTGAAGAAATAATTAACAAATCTATCAACAACAAGACAAGAATTTCAAATACACAAAAAAAAACTAAAGTAGCATATCCAAAAAGAAGCACGAAGAAAATTACTTTAGATGTGGAATGAAAATGCATTGGGCACGTACATGTCGTACAACAAAGTATCTTGTGGATCTCTACCAAAAATCAATCAAGGGAAAAGAAAAAGTGGCAATAATGTTTGCTAATTATAATGGTCCAATTGATATGATCACTTAGACGTCTTTGATTTTTTCGTTGACCCAAATGGCAATATTGATCATTTGATCGGAGGCAGTGTGCTCGATAAATATTGATTAGTTTAAATTTCAGTATCATTGCAGTTTATTTTGATTTAAAATTTAGTCTGAAGTACATTTTTCTTATTTTCCTTGAATTTTGAGACATTTCATTGAAACTAGTTCTAGTTGATTAAAGTATTGCTTGACTTCTTTCGATTATAAAACTAGTTTTTCAAAATAATTTTTTTTTTGTAAATTCAGGATGAATTACCAAGACATCTGTTTATTAACGTACACTATTTTTCAAGATAAAATATATTTTCGGACTTAACATTGGCAAAAAATAATGTTAATACGATATCAGGTACATCGAATATCGTTGAAAGCACTAAAGAGCTTGTATTATTTTATCGAATATTACAAGATCATATGTTGACGATGCGCTTTATTCTAGCAAATTCAGAAGAAAATTACTTAATTTTAAAGATATCAACTACAATGAATATCACATTGAGACGGCACAAGAAGAAAATGTAGAATATATTTTCATAACTTCTTTTGTATTAGGCCGAAATAGATAAAAAAAAAACCCCAGCACTCCCTCAATGATCAAATCAAACATTATCATGAACTCAAAGTTCGTTGACCAAAAAGTTTTATCTTTTGACATGACCAGTTGGACATCATTGGATCAACAATGATGCGAATCGAGGATTTGAATAAATATTAACTTCAATCCAATAATTTCCTTTTTGAAAATTGTTCTCTTTGTTGAGTAGATCATCAACCATCACTAGTTAAAGTTGGGATTAAATTTCTATATTTTTGAAAATTAATTAGGGTCATATATGGGGCGTGTCACCATTCACGTTGACCATCTGATATTATTTGTATCTAATAAATTTGAGATATCACTAGATGATTGAATAGTGTTCACAACCTAAGGTTTATGAAATTACTACTCAAATTTTAATTATGAGCATAATTTTCAAATTATACAATTAAGATGGTGTGTCTTGTTAATATTAGTGAGCCTAATCTCAAAATTTTATTAAGTGTTAGTTGGGATGACAATAATTGGTTTAACATGGTTGTTTGTTAAATGCCTTTATTTAATTTCTAAACAACTACTATTGAGAACAAAGTACTTCTAACTTCTATCTAGGGAATGCTATCGGCATCATGCTAACATGAAAGTTTCCCTCTATATTTGGTTTATGATCAAAGAAAGAAAGTCAAAAACAGAATGGTGTACTTTTGAGAGTATATAAACAAACAAAATATAAAATTACAGAATAAGTTCAGGTACTTGAAATGTTGAGCATTAATATGCCTCAATAAACTATGTTATTATTAAAAAAGAAATGACATTGAAAAAGAAAAAAGATATCGAATAATATTTTTGCACGTGATATATTGCTTCATATTATGAATAGCTAGGAATTGAAATAAATTCGTCGGAGCGAAGTAATAATTGGCCATTAAATGAACACAATCCTAGTAAATTTGAACTTACTAGAGAAACTTGAAGTTTTTAGACTTGTGGTCCGAAAGGTGTATACTTTTGCAAAAAGTAAATGAGGAAACGAAGTCATAACATGTAATGTACAACTCTTAAATAAATTTCACAAAAGATCGTGGTAGATGCAATCACGAGTCCATAGTTTCTTATCGTGTCGTGCATAAAATTTGAAATATGGTTATAGTTAACTCATGTGACATGATTATTGATGTTATCCATGAAAGATTTAATATATTTGAAGCATAATTCAAGTAATATTATCAGAGAGAGTAAATATGCATTGTACTCTTTTTTTTTTCCCAAAGTTTTGTCCCATTGTGTTTTCCTGTAACTTTTTTTTTAATGAGGCAAATTTTGTGACGTATTCAAAGGAATAGTATACTATGTTTCCTTCATTAGGATTTTTTCCATAGAATATTTCCTAATAAGGTTTTAACAAGCCATTTTTTATGTAATGAATGTCCATAATCTATAGAACATTTACCTTCAAAATAATACAATTATATAGTACAAATTGTGTATGAGGCTCTTGAAGAGAACAACAAGATCTATTTTCGTAACCATTATGGTAATACAGTCATCATCAAAGGTTGATAAAATCTCATATGAAGATAATGTTGTATGAAACATACTTCAACAAAAGATAATCCAACAATTTTGTATGAAGACAATGCAGCTTGTATTGCACAACTTGAAGGAGGCTACATCAAAGGTGACAGAACGAAGCATATTTCTCCAAAATTCTTTCATACACATGAGCTTCAGGAGAATGGCGACATTGATGTTCAACAAATTTCAAATCATTCTGAAATTATTGCAATCCATGAAGCAGGGCGGGAATGTGTATGGCTGAGGAACATGACCCATCATATCCAATCATCATGCGGATTAACTTCACCAAAAGATAGTCCAACAATTTTGTATGAAGACAATGCAGCTATATTTCATAAACTCAAATGAGACTACATCAAAGAGAATGGGTTGAAGTATATTTCTTCAAAATTCCTCAATACAAATGAGCTTCACATGAATGAGGACATCAATGTTCAACAAATTTGCTCAAGTAATGATGTGGTCGATTAATTTACAAAAGCAACACTGACATTTACATTTAAGAAATTGGTTCAGGAGATTAAAATGTATCGACTCAAAGATTTTTAGTGATCAACGTCAGGGAGAGTAGCAGTACTTTTTTCCTTCGCCTAGGTTAATCCCACTAGATCTTTTGGTAAGACTTTAATGAGGTAACATTTATTCTTTATACTTCAAAATAATTGTACTATTTTTCCTTCATTTGATACATTGGATTTTTATCAACAAGGTTTTAACGAGGTAATTATTTTATAATGCATCATTCAAGGGGAAGTGTAGTAAATAATATGTTTATTAGTGAATGACAACTATACTCTGCAGCCCTAATTATAATTAATTTTGTATCCCTAGTTCTTTCCTATAAATGTATGGCTCTAGTTCTCAATAAAAAACATACAAGTCTATTAGCTCCTTCATTCTCCTCTCCTTTTCTTTCTATTTCATAACATATCACATAATTAATATGAAGAGATTGAATTTGGAACAATGGGCTTGGTTTTATGGTTTTTTGCTTTTGAATTAGGTTCATTAGGATTGATTGTTTGGAATCAAGACTAGGTTTGGAACCCTTAGGCCAGGTTAAGCATTATAAGGGATTAGCATTTATTATTCTGGGCCTAAAAAAACAAAACTTGTTGAATTTTTTTTGGAAACATTCACCTTGGCAACCATCGCTTTTAACATTCATTTTAACACCATCATCTCCATCGTCACCACTAGCAACAAACATTGTTACAGCTTTAACTTCGGTTCTACCACCAACACTTGTAGCATTCAATATTACACATCATAACGCAGACTAGTACCATTACTATTCTTATTGTCACATAATGTGTTACAACCCACTGTCACCATTAAAAACACAACTAGATCACCATCACCACCATCCTAACTATGTAACATAATATTCACACCAATACCAACATGACCACCATAGGTGCCAAACATCAAAATCACCATAAAACCACCAAAAATTCTCCATCACCACCATCAATGCCATCCCCAACAAAACAAATAAATAAATAAATAGAAGTCATAAACCAAATTTTGGCAATTTGAAATATGAACCCAAATCTGCAATCCGGTTGAATGAGTAGGTGTTAGTGTCGATGCCGAGACAAGATTTGCAATCGTACCAAGGCTAGATTTGCAATGAAAGATCCCTAATCTAGATAAGTATCCACAATAATCAACTTTGAAGTTTAAATTACCTATATAGGATAACATGGTACATGTACCAGGCTGCAGATGGGGAGGCGGGATTGGGATGGATAGATACCCTATTAAAATGCCGATCTTTAAGTACTTCAAGTAACTCATCTAGTGTTTTTATTTTCATAGTTTTCTCTGTCTCCATTATCATACTTCCTGTGTTTTGTAGACTAACTAGCTTCCCACCCTTTCATTTCTCCACTTTAGGCAAAAAACAAAGGAACATTTCTCCATTTTTATTCGGCAAAACTATAGATTCCTGGTTATCGTCCTGCAATGTAGATAATCTATAAATTCCCAAATTCGCCAATTTCATAAATCATCATTCATCACAATAATAAATCTCCAATCAAATGATCAATACATCTAAAATTAAAATAATACTTCAACTTCAAGCTCTAAAATTAAGATAATACTATTTAACATTTATTGTGAAGGAATACTTTACTCATCGATAGTGGAAGCACAATATGTGTCCGTAGGACCTACGGGCGCTAGGTGCGGGAGTGGGAGTGGGAGTAAGAGACAACGGGAGTCGAGAGGGAGGTAGAAAATATAGGGTTTGGCTTTATGTAGTTGTCAAATGTCGTATGAATATATGGCTAACTCTATTTTGTTCACAAATCACAATTGAATTCACGAATCCGCCATTGTTTTGAAAAAAACCCAAACTAAAGAAAAAAAAAGGCCTAGAATCTAAAAATAAAAAAGCGCAAACACTTTCATCTTCCCCATTCTTCTTCCTTGTCTTCACGATGACAACTGTAAGGTTCAGTGTTCCCGTGCACGACTACACCTATAAATTTAGACGGAGCTAGCACGGCCAGCCATACCACCTCACTAGGTGTTGGCTTCGCCACTCCTCATAAAACATAGATCTTGGGTTCAAATCCTGGGAGACGCGATATAAATTTGTAAGGGATAAGATGGGGAGAGGCTATCTCGAAGTAAACAGTACATGTGGTATAATGGTTCAAGCACATAAGTTTAGGTTGTTTTACGTAATGACCTAACCTTTGAGTCAAGTTGTTATATCATACATGTAATAAGAAAAGTTCGACCCAACAAACAACTAGACGGAGGTGAATATGTGTAATATGCAGAATTAAAATCTAGCTACCAATAACTTAGGAAAAATCACAAACTATTAAATCTAGTTGAATTAAACTCAATTTAAAGCATAACAACCATTCAAGCATATATATAAAAGTATAAAAGTAAATAACACCAAAATTTGTTTATGGAGAACAATCTTGAAGAACTCTTCAAGAGAAAAAACCTCTGAGCACCCTGTGCAAGTAAATGATCTACTAGAAATAATTGAACTTACAGATATGGTGCAGATATAACTTAACCTTAGTAGAATATGGCTCTCAACATGTAATCACCGAAGAACTCCTCAATTGTGCACTCGAGCACTAGCTCCTAAGCCTCTAGACGTTTTTTCCCCTTATGGATTATCAAGAACGAACTTGTTCTTCCCTAACTGAAACTCCGGCTACCTCTCTTAATCAATAGAATTCTAAAGGTTATTTGGTAGAGAATTTTGTGGTGTTTTGATATTGTGGTTGAGGCATGAAAATTATAAGAATGAATCATTTGTTCGTCAATAGTATCTTCTCTTCAATGTAAGTATTCTCAACACACCAACAAGAAAGGAATTTTCGTTGTTAGGTGATTTAGGAATGTTTAAAGGCTGAACAAAATGAACTGGGTTTCGGTATATATGAGTGCTCGAGTGCCCTTTGGGTGGACATCAAGCGGTCCATCTCTGAAGCTCGAGCTCTATCTTGGTGTTCTCCGAGTGCTCTTGGATCTTGCTTGAACTTCTTGAGCTCACATTAAGCACTACTTAATGAACTAGTAACAAATGTCAATTTAACCCCAATTACAACTCGATTAAAATATATTTTGTACACGAAACTTGCAAAGACTTACCGATAATCTACTTTGGGAGTGTCTCTACCCTCTTACTTCTCACGAACTTCTATCGCATTCCCCAAAATTCGAACTCAAAGCCTCTACTTTATGAAAAATTTAAGTTGAATCATGATCAATTGGTACTAAGATTCAACTTAAGTCATTGGACAAAGGTTTTGAGTTCGAATTCTAAGGGTTACGATAGAAATATTCAAGGGATAGATGGACAAAAGGCTCTTTCAAAGTGGATAGTAAATAGGGATAATTGCAGTAAAGGTCCCAAACCTTTCAAATTTTTGCGCACTTTACC
>CAIGRQ010220526.1:0-11433 GCA_903798375.1 Fraxinus sp. D2006-0159 | reverse complement strand
CAAACTTCATGTCTTCGATTTTATTCTTGTGTAATAATCACTATAGACACTCGAAGTCAATTTGTTAGAAATAAACATGATTTGTTTGTGATAATCAAAACGAGACGTCAACCATAGGTCAACACTATGTGTTGCAAGGGCAAATTTTATGCACCAGTTTTTACAAGTTTACATCTCTTTTGGGGGGCTTTTTGGCAATTTTTGGGGTATGATTATAGGTCATTTATAAACCAAAATTCAACCACCTGACCCCCATTCTCTGCACGCCCATTCAAGATGTTAAAAAAGAGGAAACGTGGCAAGGAAAAGTGTGAAAAAACCAAGAAAAAAAAAGGAGGAAACGAGGGGGAATCATGATTATACCATTGCATTCCTTTAAGAATCCAACCAAGGGATGGGTTTTACCTTTTATCTCATATTTATCCTTTATTTTTTTTTTATTTTGTAATGAGTTTCTCTACCATTTCCATTTTGTGCTTTTGTATTAACATGAACTAAATTATTAATAGTGGGATGAATGATGAAACTTAACCTAACTTTATTAATTTCAATATTTACTTTTTAATGTCAAAGTATTTATTGTCACGTGCATTTATTGTTGTATTTAATGTGTTGCATTTATTTTGCCAATAAATGTTAGTATTGAGTGATTTGTCCAATTATTGAGATTTGTTGTGCATTTTAGATAGAAATAGTAAATGCCCTCTGTTCTTGCAAAGGATAGAGATATACTCCTAACTTAGGTGATCTATTGAGTTATTTTCACAATTTGTTGGATTTTAATCAACATAAAGATATAATAGATTAAACCACTAAATATGGGTGATTTCGTTCGAGAGAGGTAATTAGCTAAAAAGGGAAAATCAGGTTTAGCATGATTAATTAGTAATTTATTAATTTGCATGTTGAGAAATTAATTAAGCAATGGTTAAGTGGAATTATGAATCTCAACTATTTCATCCTCCGAGCCTTCCTAAATTTGTGTTGTGTGTTTTGAATTGAATTTCAATATTTTTTTCTTTTATTCTCAAAATTTAAATCCATATTGTGTGTTTTCTTTAATTGTTAGAATTAAAATGACTAGAATAGTGTAATGAAAAGTAAACATTTCTTGAGGGATTGAGTCGGATTCACAATCCACTTTATTACTTGAACACGATACGTACACTTGCGATACGTAATTTCAGCAAACATCTTACATATCAAGCCCAAAGTTGTCAGTCAAATTATAGACATCATAAACATGTGATCTCACACACCCTATCCTAGACGAATAAAAGGGAATTAGATTGTCAATTGCCTTTGCGAACATATCACATCAATCACATTGCACGTTACTAAATGCATTATTTTATAACTTTAACAATGCATCAGAGATTTGACCTCAATCGTCTTAAACTCGTGAGGTACACTCGGTGTTTCTAAGGATTAGATCTTCACAAATTGCCTCGAAATGATAGGGTGACAATTTCGTTGAAAGTTAAGTTACCTCGAATGGGAGTGTCGATAAGGTATTTCATTGTGCTCTCAAAACCTTGGAAATGAAGGCAGGTAAGATGATGGAATATGAACTCATTGCCTTGAAAATGAAGAAATACTATCTTGACATTTTGCTTGGTAGTTAGGTGACCTACCCCATTGGCATAGGTATAACAGTAGTTTCCCAAGTTCAAGGTTGGATTGAATATGAGGCGTTGGACTTTAATATTTGTTTATTAGTCTTTTTGCAGAGGCGAGTGTTTTAGAGAGATTATTGTGCTGATGAATTCGAATGGCATTCGTCGATACTGGAGTTGAGGTTGTAATACAGTTGTTACGGGCCTGAGTCAGACTCGTCCCTCGTCCACCACGTGTTAGTAGAGGTGGTGTACTACGCTAAGTAGCGGCCAAGGCGATTGCGCATGGGGACGAGCTGATTGCGTAAGCTGAAGTGCTTATATAAGGAAGGAACTGAACGCATGCCCCACAGAGGAACCGAATCCATCTGCAAGCACCACGGATGCAAAGGCCCGCACTCCGCCTCTATAACGCTGTACCTGCCTCGCCTCTCCTCGTCCCAGCAAAGATCTCTTGTAGAAAGATCTTTCCAAAGTCAAATCCCTGACTGATTGATGGGACATGTGGCAGGACCCAAACGATCAAATTAGCTGCCTTTGTCGAGAGATATTCAATGCTAGCCAACCTATGGGAGGACGGATTGACACCTAGAATGGGACGAGCCCTAAGGATCTGATAACACGTGTCTCCTTATCCAATGACTCTCCTCTTCCCATCCCTAGTATAAATATCCCCTCTCTGTGCCAGAAGGAGGGGAGAATCCATTTTATCCTATTACATTGCAAACTTAAGTATCATCCCCTCCCTTCAATACTAGCACTTTATCATTACACTTTACATCAACCGCTTCCCGACGAGTGTTCCACTATCAGCGAACCATTTTCGATTGAACCTTGAGCTGACTGGACCGTCAGAGTGCTCGCGACGGCTCCCAATCCCTCCGAGAAAGGCCACGGGTGACTAACGATGTGCTACGTATGTAGGAAAGAGCTGACTTGAAGACTTATTCTATTGGCCACGTGTCAGAGCCATTTTTTGAGGTCAACAGATTGGCGCAGTCTGTGGGAAACCAACTTAAACCACAAGTCTTCCCACCAAAAAGCTTGTTCGAATATCCGGTTGATATTCTCCCTTGAAAAAGGGATCGGTTCTTGAGAAAAGGACCTGTTATACATCAAGTTCTGTTACTAAGGAGAGGTCCCTCACATCGAACCATGAGTTCCAGTAACGAAGGGATGAACCCGAGAAAAACAGGAGAGATCTCTAAAGATGAGATTTCTCGAAATGTTACACATCAACGGCCTTATCACCGATATTGCAGAGGCAATAGGACTGCCCAACTAGCCACCGAAGTTGCTAGTATGGCTACAAACATGAGGAACATTACAGCTCAAAACACTGCCATACAAGAACCCCTCATGCAAGTATAGAACCAAGGTGGTTTCCAAACCCAACAAAATCCCCAAAAATCGGTCTATAGAAAAATCGAGGCGGAATCTAGCAGAAGAACCCATTTGAGTCCTCAAGGAGAAGTCCCTATCGAAAGAAAAGTTGGAATGGACACTTCCAACTACACAGCCACTCCGACTGACAACGCCCCAGTTGGAGAGGACAACTTCCCTCCAGAATATGAAGAGCAGCCCCAGAGGTCCGCTAGTGTTTTTTATCGAATTGGATCTAACGGGCGCCCAGAAATAGAACTCAGCCCGTGCACGAAACGGCCCGCCAACAGGAGCGTGCACAAAGCCAAGTTCAGGCCCCTCCACCTAGAAATAGGCGAGAGATGGAAATATGGTGGATTGGGAAAACAGAGGTGAAGTTGCCCAGTTTCTACCCTGCCCAGCAGCGAATGGGAACAATTCTGACGAACCATGTAGATCATATGAACTTGATGATGATGATGACAATATGTCCTTCTCTAGGGAGCTTCGCACATTTCCAATGCCCTATAACTTTGTCCCTCCTAAGATTCCCAAATATGAAGGAAGGGTGACCCGAAGAAACATCTCAATAAGTATAAAACGTAATTGAGCCTTAGAGGCGCCTCGCCGCTCTGAAATGCAGGGCTTTCCATCTAACTCTTGGCGAAGCTACTGAAATGTGGTATAGCAGATTGGTACCACTTAGCATAAGGAGCTGGCCAAACCTGAAAAAGGCATTTCTAAACCAATATCTTTCAAGAAAAGAAGGAGAAGCTCCAATACAGTATTTGCAAGATATGAGGCAAGCTACGGGGAAAACCTTGAAGAGCTACATTGCCCGCTTCACGGACGAAATAACTTATTGCGAACAAGTCACGGACAAGGAAGCCCTCTCAGCTCTGAAAGGAGGATTGAACATGAACACCTTATTCTGGAGGGATGTCCGAAATAAGAAAAGGCATATGACGAGTTGGTAGAAATGATGAAGATTAAAATTGTTAATGAGGAAATGATTGATCACAGGAACAGAGCCGTCCAGGGCTACCTCCACCTCAAAGGCAAATTGGTAGGGACCTACCTCCCAAATAGTGAGCCAGCAATGGACTCAGGCTGGGCACGTTGTGGCTCCCACTTCGGGGTAAGCATTGGCCACTGCCACACTAAATGCAGTGCCTACTATGGCTTCTGAAAATGCTGGACCCAATGCTGGCAACTTAACTAGGAACGCTGGACGACCCTCAACCTCTAGAAATAGAGGACGGGGTGGTAGGCCTGAGATAGGTCCCGGGAAGAACCACGACCTTATTGCGCTTTCCATCGCTACTACGGTCATGACATAAGTGAATGTAGGAGTGCGAACCGGCCCACAAGCAACCCTCATAACACAAGGGATAACCATTACCAGGGCAACACACAAAGGAACTCTCCAAGAAAGGGCGAGATGAGGCGACATTCGCCCCGTAATAATAGAAACGAAGACAGGGAGAGGCCCCAGAGCCGGCGACGTCCCAGGAGGGACCCGACTGCTTCTAACGAACAGCAACCCATCCGAGAGATTGACACTATTATTGGAGAACCCCATGAAGTAGGTGAATCAAAAAATTCTCAAAGAAATTATACTAGAGAGGCGAAAAGTCCACCAATGGCCAGCTATATAGTAAGCCAATCTGCAAGTGGTAGGACTATGGAGCCCATTACATTCACTCAGGAAGATGCGGCGGATGTACACTTTTCGCATTACGACGCCCTTGTAGTTACAGTCGTGGTGGCCCGTAATGGGTTAAAACGCATGCTAGTGGATAATGGCAGTTCAGTCAACATCCTATTCGGTACAACTTTTGACAAAATGGTAGTAGATCATGAGTTAACACCAATGACCTGCCCCTCTACGGGTTCACCGGAGATAGCATCATTCCCAGAGGTAGAATTACTTTAGCTATCGAGATGGGGACCCTGCCCTAGGTATCACACCACTTCATGGAATTTCTGGTCGTTGATCATCGATCTGCCTATCACGAAGTTTTGGGGAGACCAGCCCTAAAAGAGTTATGGGCAGTAACTTCCATCCATCATCTCTGCATGAAGTTCTCCATAGAACGCGGAATTGCCACTGTCCAGGGTGATCAGATGGGATCCAGGGAGTGTCATCTCAACTCCTTGAGGAAGGTTGAATCGTGAGTTAACATGGTACTGGATGCTGAAATGTCAGAGGTCTCTGAAGAAAGGCTACCTTTGACGCTAGACATCGTCATGGCAAAAGCCAGACCTGAAATATCCTTGGAAGAGCTGAATCCCAGAGTAATTGAATCAGAATCCTAAAATGCTCCAATGGAGGAACTGGAAACCTTCCCAGTAGACCCGCAGAACACATCCAAGGTCCTGCAGGTCGGGAAAGAACTGTAACAAGGGGTTAAGGAGACACTGAAAGACTTCCTCCAAAGGAATGCAGATGTCTTTACGTGAAGGCACGAAGACACGGTTAGAATAGACCCAAAAATCTGTTGCCACCACCTACAGATCGATTCGGAAAGCACTCCACACAGATAGAAAAGACGGGCGTCGAATGCCGAAAGGTATGAGGCCCTGAAAAAAGAAGTAGAAAAACTCAATCAACAATGGTTTCATTCGTGAAGCCAACTACCCAAAGTGGATTTCAAATCCCGTTTTAGTAAAGAAGCATAACAGCAAATGGAGGGTCTGCATTGATTTCGCTAACCTCAATCAGGCCTGCCCAAAGGATAGTTGTCCACTTCCGCGGATCGACCAGTTGGTAGATTCAACAGCGGGTAATCAGGCCTGCCCAAAGGATAGCTTCCCACTCCTCAAATTGACCAGTTAGTAGATTCAACTGCTGGGCACGAACTGCTCAGTTTTATGGACACCTATTCAGGCTACAATCAAATTCCTATGTTCTCAAGCGATGAGGACAACACCTCTTTCATTACTGATATGGGTCTTTATTGTTACAAGGTGATGCCGTTCGGACTGAAAAATGCTGGGGCTACATATCAGAGGTTAGTCAACAAGATGTTTGTCAATCAGCTTAGCAAAATAATGGAAGTTTATGTTGATGATATGCTTGTGAAGAACCTCCTAGCTGAAAAGCATATCAAACACCTGGATGAAGCTTTTCAAACACTAAGAAGATACAATATGAGGCCGAACCCTCTCAAATATGCATTTGGTGTAGCTTCAGGCCAATTCTTAGGTTAAGTTGTGAATCAGAGGGAAATTGAAGTCAACCCAGATAAGATCAAAGCTCTAATTGAAATGAGGTTGCTGCAAAAGCCTAAGGAAGTACAACGGCTGACTGGTAGGGTAGCCGCACTCAATCGCTTCATCTTGAGGGCCACTGAAAAGTGCTTACCTTTTTCAAAATCCTCAAAGGAGGTAAAAAGTTTCAATGGACCCCCGAATGCGAGGAAGCGTTCCAGAAGTTGAAAAACTACTTGGGAAGGACGTCCCTTCTCAGCAAGCCAAAAGAAGTGGAATCCTTATTGTTATACTTGGTAGTAGCTAATGACTCAATTAGCTCAGTACTTGTGCAAGAAGAAGAAATACGTCAATTACCAATCTACTATATAAGTAGAGCTTTATTACCTGTTGAAGTGTGCTACCCAGACATGGAGAAATTGGCTCTTTCCTTGGTCACCGCTTCCCATGACCAAGCTTCCCGTAAACTGAGGTCATACTTTCGGCCCACAACATTCGAGTTTTGACGAACTTCCCACTGAGGCAGGTCCTACAGAAGCCAGACACCTCGGGAAGGCTACTAAAATAGGATGTTGAGCTCAGTGAATTTGATATAACGTACACGCCCCGGACAACAATCAAGGGCCAAGCCCTAGCTAATTTTGTAGCAGAGTTCGCTAAGGCCCCTGAAATTGAGGTGAGCATGGAACTGACAGAACCTCCCACCTAGAATCTCTTTGTTGATGGATCCTCGAAGGAGATAGGCTTCGAGGCTAGAATTATGCTGGAGAGCCCAGAAGGGCATAAACTTAATTGTACCGTAAGGCTTGGATTCAAAGCCTCTAATAACATGGTTGAATATGAGGCTCTCCTAGCTGGGCTTCGGCTACCCAGAGAGTTACATGTAAAGAGATTAATTATCAATAGTGATTCATAGTTGGTGGTTAACTAAGTAATGGGAACTTTGTGGCCAGAGACAAGCATATGGCAGCCTATCTGAAGTTGGTCTTGGATTTCCTAGCCAACTTTGAAAGGTTCGAGCTGATTTAGGTGCCATGCCAGGAGAACTCCCATGCGGATGCTCTATCAAAACTAGCTGGTAGTAAAGATTCAGAGCTGCTCAAAGTAGTGCTAATTAAGCACCTAGTTGAACCCTCTATCAAGAGGGGTGAAGAACTAATGTGGATTGAGAGTACCCTACCTTGGATGTTGCCAATCTTGGCTTACTTGATAGAGAAAACTTTGTCGGGGGATGAAATCGAAGCACGAAGGCTTCGGAGGAAAGCTACTCACTTCATCTTACAGGATGATATTCTGTATAAGCGTGGCTTCTCTTCTCCCCTCCTCAGATGCACAGGGGAAGAAGAAGCGAATTACATCCTCAGAGAAGTACATGAGGGTATTTGTGGAAATCACTCTAGAGGACTTACCTTAGCACACAAAATACTCCAACAAGGGTATTATTAGCCGACCCCTAAAAGGGACGCCATCGAATTTGTGCGCACGTGTGACAAGTGCCAACGCTTCTCCAGTGTGCAGAGGCAATCATCCCAAGAACTCACTGTTGTTTCTATCCCCTGGCCATTCATCAAGTGGGGTGTGGACTTCATTGGCCCCCTGCTCAAAAGGAGAGCAAATTCTCACTTCGCCATCGTTTCTATTGACTACTTCACCAAATGGGTAGAAGCAGAGCCTTTGTCAAAGATTACTGAAGCAAACACGTCCAAATTCCTTTGGAAGAACATCATATGTCGGTTCGGCATACCCCATTCCATGGTCTTAGACAATGGCAAGTAGTTTGATAACATGAAGATCCGTGAATTATGTGAAGAGCTAGGAATCATGAAGCACTTTTCTTTACCTCATCATCCTCAGACAAATGGTTAGCTCGAGGCGATCAACAAGACCATCAAACTCACCTTGAAAAGGAAATTAGATGCTTCCAAAGGAGCTTGGGTCGATGAGCTCCCCCAGGTCCTGTGGGCCATCAGAACGACCTGCAAAATGGCTACCGACGAAACTTCCTTTTCCATGACTTATGGAGCCGAGGCTACGAGCCCTGTAAAGGTTGGTGTTTCCTCCCTTCATCGCATCCACTTCAACGAAATAACAAATGATGACCTGAGAAGGTTTGAGCTGGATTTTCTTGAAGAAAAGAGAGATGACTCTCAAATCAAACTCGCTTCCTACTAGCATAAGAAGATGCGCTATTATAATGCTAAGGTAAAGAAGAGAATGTTTGGCGACCTCGTACTCTGCAGAGTTTTCCCTTCAACCAAAGACCCTGGTACAGGAACTTTGGGGTCGAATTGGGAATGTCCATACAAAATCGCCTAGGAGATCAGACCCGGCACTTACACAGTCGAAGACCTGGAAGGAATGGTGATACCTCATCCTTGGAACATCGAATACCAAAGGAAGTACTACCAGTAGGAAGCTTGTAACCTTGTAAATATTGCAATCAAATGAATGGACTGATTTCCGTTTCACCTCATTTTTACATGGAATCATCAAAACAACCTCGTCGAGGTGCAAGCTCCTCTATAGGGGCCACCTCCAAGGACATCTGTGTAGTCAGAGGTGGTGTGGGTGCCATCTTTGATGAAACAGAAAGCGCACATCAAAACAACTTTGCCGAGGTGCAAGCTCCTCTACAGGGGTCACCTCCGAGGATATCTGCGTAGTCAGAGGCTGTGCGGGCGTCACTTATGGCTATACATGATACCAAAGCCTGTTGAAAGTATGCTTAACATCCTTTATTTTGCCCATGATGATCCAGCCCAATTGTTAGTTTTATGGATGCAACCTGGGTAGCCCATTATTATTGATTCTCGCATTTTACTTAAACACGCTTTACTGGATTGAGAAGTTGATTGAAATGATAACACGTGGTGCTGGCACAACCGTTGGATGCATTCGAGTTTTATAACTCTCCAGACTCTTCTATTTTGAGAGACGATTCATTCTCTCTGATCTAGGGTTTTCTCTCTTTCGAGACTTTCTGTATTTTTCTCTCTCTAATGAAAACTCTTGGTTTTCATTCTGTAATCATTTAGGTTAGATGATATTGGTTATATCTAAGGCTGATTACAGTGTTTTGAGATATATTTCTTCTGATTCTTGGTGAGCAGAAGTACGATTGGTTACTTGGTGTAATCTGTAAAAGAGAGAATGAGAGTTTTAGGCTAAGGGCTATCTTGAGCGATTCTTGGGTCTCTAATTCTTGTACTGGTTGAACTTCATTCTATTCTAGTGGATTTGAGCTTTATTTACTAAGATGAATGCTCAACAGGTGAGTAGCCTTTTGGTGAACCTACGGGCGAAAAATAATTGTGTTCATTTAATATTTGTTGCTCTTGGTGTTTTCTGGGACTGTAAATTTCCAACAATGATATCAGAGCATCCGATCTGGTTTTTTGGAAGCCTTCAATCTGAATAATTTCTAGTTTTCGTGCCGATCTAGTTACTGATCTTTAAAGATCTGCATTATTGGAGCCTGATCTTTGATTTTGGTAGAAATAAAATAGTTTTGGTTTTTACTATTTTACACTATTGCACCGAGGCGCGTCTAGTAACGAGTTTTTAAACCCTATCTTGGTTACTATTTTTCGAATACTAGATATTTTGATCCTTCTTGGTTGAAAACCACTTTGATCTTCCTTCATCTAGGGTTTCATACGAGAACCTTACAATCTGAGGGGACAAGGTTTAACGGTTTCTTCAAGATTATCTTTTAATCTATTATTTGAATTATTAGAAATTGTAATTTGTAACTTGATACAAACTGTTTACTCTGATTTCGTATCTAAGTGCCTTTATATGAATATTATCTGCACTTTAACACTTGGTGTGTTCTCTGTAGTGCATACATTCGTTTATGTTTTCACCATACTTGTTATTTTTGTGTACATTTTTCTGTATGCACATTATGACAAGTTCTAAAATTGATATCGAAATATGGAATGCTAAAGGAGACTTCAGTCTACGGAGTAAAAAGATGAAGGCATTACTAATGCAAGAAAAATGTGTTAAAACCATAGATGAGTCTTGGGGTGTAGAAACCACTCAAACTAAAAGGACTGAACAAGTTGAAATTACTTGGAGTACCATATTTCTGCATTTATCTGATAATGTAATTAGATAAATAGGTGATACAACTACTACAGCGAAAATCTGGACTAAACTTGAATCTTTGTATCAAACTAAAACCCTTCCCAATAAATGTTACTTGTGGAAACATTTTTTCAATTTTTAATTTCACTCCAATTGTGACCTTGAAACAAATTTATTGTTACTACTACTGCAGTTTAAATTTGGACTAAACTTGAATCTTTATACAAGACCAAAACACTTCCCTATTATTGTTACTTGTGGAAACAGTTTTTCAGTTTTAGATTTGACCCCAATTGTAATCTTGAAAACAATCTGGATAGATTTAATAAACTGTCTCAAGATCTCACCAACAGTGGTGAGAAACTATCTAATGACCAACAATCTGTAGTCCTACTATCATCCTTACCTGATAAGTACAAAGATCTTAAAACTGCTCTTGAATATGGAAGAACTTCTATTACTGTTGCTGATATTGTATCTTCTTTAAGGAATAAAGAACTTGAATTTAAAGGTGAGTCAAAAACCTCAATTACTGGAGTGGGTTACAACATAAAAGGCAATTATTCCTTCAAGAAGAACAATAATCAATTTTTAAATAAAAATTTTGGAAAATCAAAAGAGTATACTGGGAATTTTTCAAAAGGAAAAACTAAGTACAACAAGTTTGATAGTAAGGTGTCACGCGTTTTATACAACGTGAAAATGCCGCAAGTGTACGGTGTCAAGTTTTGTAATATAGTATGAAAGTTAGGATGTCGAACCCACAGGGATTGATGTATGATTTCTACTGAATACTATAATTGTGTAGTTTCCACTTTTAGACAATCAATTTTTGGAATAACTTTGTGGTTTTTTTTTATCAACGGTGATAAACTAAAATTTGCAAGTAAACGGGAACAAAATTCATAGAGTTTTTCAAATTTTGAAAGCCTAGGGAATGATTTCATCACACTATCAACATTGTTTTTCAACCTATAATATGTTACCTCAATCAAATTTTTCTTAATTTATAGGAAAGAACCCTAATTTAATTCTATCCCCTCTCTCGAGTGCCGACTAGAATTTATTTCTACAATTTAATTCTAATATCTCTATTCCGAATTAAATATATAGAAATTATAATGCACGTGATTCTTAATTCAAATAAGCC
>CAIGRQ010220519.1:0-10001 GCA_903798375.1 Fraxinus sp. D2006-0159 | reverse complement strand
GAGAAGTGCTATAAGTACATAATGTTACACATAATGGTGTCCATAATTACATGTGACACTGGATTCAGCCTTTAATTCAAATTTCACACTTTCACATCAACAACAGGATTTTG
This sequence comes from Fraxinus sp. D2006-0159, assembly GCA_903798375.1. Lineage (NCBI taxonomy): Eukaryota > Viridiplantae > Streptophyta > Magnoliopsida > Lamiales > Oleaceae > Fraxinus > Fraxinus sp. D2006-0159. Next base: position 9,888 of record CAIGRQ010220519.1, on the reverse strand, counting down.
TCCACATCACATTATAGACATCATTATGTACCCAAAGTATATACACATAGAATTTTTCCAAAATTTATGGCATATCACTCAGTCCACCTCTTCATATTAGCAAAAAAGTTGACACAATGCCCCCTAACGGTTGCTTATTTTGTAGAATATCTCTCTGACTTTCATTTTGGTGCAAAATTTCCCTAAATCATCCGAACATAGCGAAATATCCCCCTCATCTATATCTGATAAGACGAGCGTTAAAAACATAAAAAAAAAAAAAAAATCAAAATTAATAAGATCTGTAAGGCTATTTCAGTCCCTTCAAATCTAAGGTTCCATATGTTTAAAACCCGAACGGAGAGAAAAATAAAAAGATGATTATGGCATAAAAGCCCCAAGAATCGACCAAAAAATTCATAAGCAACAATCATTTTTCACTGAAGAAGTATCTGCATGTCATTTTGTTATATTATGCTATTGTGCAATTTGTGCTCTGGTGATCTCGATGTTTTTCCTGGCTAATAGATCCTTCCCCACTATTGTATAACTTTTTTTTTTATGACTCAGGTGTCCGAATTTCGCTCGACTAACCCTGAGGAGTGGCGGTCTTCCCTCTGGTTGGCCACTCGGGTAAATTCAGATGCGATCACAGCTTATACATATTTGAACCGGACATTTGAAAATAAGTTTTCTTCCCTATGACCTTCCTTTATGACGTGCGGACAAGATCCCCAGAGGAACGACAAAAGGTACCATAACTTTACCATCACAGGATATCAGCCTTCCAACATAATATTGTCTTCCAGCTGCTACGAAAATTCAAATCTCCAATAATTCGTAGGAAACCCTTCTACTTTACCACTGTGTCGTATCTGTAGGGCCTATTGTATAACTTTTTCATGTCATGAAATTCTGCAGATGGCAAACCTTTCAAGAAAGTTCCTTTTTTTTAAGGGGATTAATGGATTTTACTCCTTTCGCAAGTACGTTGAAGTCAACAGAATCAAAAAATGAAAAGCACTAGAGCATTTTATTCACTTCAAAGGCAAACTTTACTGTGTCAAGATTTTGCTGGAACAGAATTAGAAACTCGACAAATTCAGCACACAGCTAGAAATAAAACCTTTGAACACAAACTTTTTACATCTACTCGTCAAATCCTTGAAAACATACAGATTCAGAATCTCCGGCACCTTCCTCGAAATTCGCTCCTGTCTCTTCCCTGGTAATTATAATGCTGGAAGCCGATGAACCAATAGGCTCGGCCATGAGCCCATGAAGCAGTGCTGCCTTTCTTTTGTTTCTGCTTCGTTGCCATCTTTTCACTGACTCCGACACTTCCCTTTCCATTCCTACTCCCACTCGTGGCTCTGTCGACACTTCCATGGACGAATTTTGCTCACCAGCATTGCCAAAAGGAATAGCCATAACGGGAAAGACGAGGGGCTTAAAGAAAACAACAAGCAGCATTACAAGCATGATGTATATATATAAAGAAGTCCAAACGTAAAATGTCCATTTCCATCTGTAAACCAGTTCTTTTGGCCAAGGAAGCTGAGAATTCAAGACAATCTCAGCATCATAAAACTGTGGAAGGAACAACGTTCCGGCCCGAGGAATTAAAGTTATTCTGATTTTTTCTGTTCTTGGATAACCTTCCTTGTGCTTCAATATAGGAATCGAAATCCTTTGAGTTTCAGTTACAATCCCTAATAACAAGGGGATTCCCTTAAGAAATGTCCTGATGAGACGAATCGGCCGGCTTCTGAAGTGTAACATGCAAGGACGACTTGATTTTACCATGACATCTCCTTTGGTTGATATTAATTCAGCAGTCAACTAAAAGAACAAGTTTCTGTGTTAGGAGCAATAATGCCTCTTAAACCCAAGGATTAAGGGTCAAATCAAATGTATGTTCCTCACTATACAGCTATGAGATTAATTGAAAGATGAAGCACACAAGTAAGAACTTAAGAAATAAATACACACGCACCTGAAATATTCCAATATCTCTATTGTAATCGGATTCCGGCATCAAAAGAACAATGGACACATAAAACGTGTGCCCAACCGGCACTCCGCCTACACCACCATCGCCTCCTCCTCTGGCGGCACCACCACCAAAATGGAAGACAGCAGTTGGATGTATATCAGTATAATCAAAATGCAAAGTTTCCCCAATAGAAACAGGTTCTTCCACCCATAATCTCACCACCCCCACACCCAATACTAAAGCCACAACCATCACTATTATCAGCACCATGCACACATATGCAGCACCAAGAAACCCCATAGCCATCTTCCTCAATAGGAGGAGGCCGCTGTGCCCGACGATGGAGGGGACTCCGGCAGCCGCTTGCACTGAAGATTCGACTGTTTCTTTCTCCTCCTTCGCCCGGTGGAAGGAGTCATAAATCAGAGATATCAAAGAGATAAAGGGTGACACAAGGCCTATTACACAGTTGGAAATTATCTCTGCTTGAAGTGATATGAGATTTGTTAACAAAAGGGATGGCTCCATGTTCGTTTCTCCCTGTGTGTGTGTCTGAGAGAGAGAGAGAGGCAGTGATAAAATGAGTGACTTATGAGCACCACCTGTAATAGCATGTCTTCAAGAATTGACAGGTGGACTAAGACTAGAATCTTGAAATCGGCAAACCCACTACATGTTTGGGTAAGCTTGAACTAAAAATTGACAAAATAGAAAATAAAAAAAGAATTAATTAACATTAATAATTAATTTAACCGAATATTTCAATTTCATGATATTCTTAACTTTCAACAAAAGAGATAAAGGGTGTCACAAGGGCTATTACACAGTTGGAAATTATCTCTGCTTGACGTGATATGAGATTTGTTAACAGAAGGGATGGTTCCATGCTCTCTCTCTCTCTTCGCTCTCTCTCTGTGTTTGAGAAAGAGAGAGAGAGAGAGAGCCTTATGAGCACCACCTGTAATGGCATGATATGAGATTTGCAAAGCCTACTAGGCTACTACATGTTTGCGTAAGCTTAAGCTAAAAATTGACAAAAAAATAAAATAAAATAATTAATTAATTTAACCAAATATTTCATAATATTCTTAACTTTCAACAAAATATATCATCATTTTTTTAAAAATCAAAGTCCACTAAAATTCTAATTTTTAACTAGAACAATGATTTAACGTCCAAAATATATAACAAGCATATTTGATGAGCTGTGCTAATGTATATAATGGTTTGCATTTTTATGATGTGGTAAGACGATGTTGAGTTAGGATTTTTTCAATCAAATAAAAAAGATTTCATTGCGCTCAATTGACACATAATCTATATGTAAACTATCGTTTAGCTTAAGTACAAATAACATTATTCTTATTTGACTCGTTGATCCAAGCAAAATTAGATAGAACCCCGTATGAATATCTCACACGTCCATCATTTTAAAATAATCATGTTATATGTACATCATTTTTAGCATGTACCACACAGCAAAATATCATTGTTCTAAAATTTGTCCGATCATATTCCTAATCACGATTTATTGTCTCGAATTTGTTATTCGACTTTCTCTTCTATTCTCTTCTTATTATAGGTGAAGATGGTAACATATTTTTCAATATCACACCGTATTACACTTTAACATCTCTCGAGTTATAAAAAATGTATTGGAATGATGGTCATGGAGACAAGCTTAGGACATTGGACCTCGCCTCATAAAGATTTGCTCAAAACACGATGGGGTTGGATTTTGTGACATTTCTTTTTTACACAAATATGTCGCAATTAATTAATTTATTTTGTTAACTATTCTCTCTCTCTTTTTTTTACGTAAGAATCTGTACCCGTTATTCGTGAGTACACAATGGATAAATCTCACTCCATGTACAATAACTCGTAACCACACGATTGATGTAAACTGCACTTGACAAACCACACTGAGATGTTAACTATTCTCTGCATCCTAATTGGAAAGGAAAGAGAATAGCTTTGCTCTAGAGTGTAGTTACTTTTTTGCGAAACAACGTACGAAATTTAGGAGATTTTTATGACGTGTGGCTTTCTTGATTTAGCACATGAACTTATATTTTGTTCATCAACTTCCGCCAAATTTTCCCGGAGAACCATACCCGTTGCAAAATGCTCGGTAACGAATCAAATATATGCACACCACCATGCATACATACACACAATCTCTCTCCATATCTCTCTCTAAAACTCTCCCAGTCCCTGAAAAGCAACAGCCCTCCATTCAAGAAATGGATGTTGAAACGCGAAAAACGCAGGGGGAATTTTAAGCTTGAAATAGAGTTTGAGATTCCATTTGGGGTCGGAGGGTTGAATAAATTTGATTGAGAAGTGGGTATTTGGTTAATTATTTTTTGGTTTAGAGATAACACAGTATCAATCAAAATCTTGAAAACCCTTTTGAGGGTTTTTAATTGATTGATACTGTGTTTTTCAGACAGTAATGTAGAGAGACAGGCTCAGATTTTTTTCAAGCTTTTATTTTTTGATTATCAGAAAAATCGAAGGGTTTGAAAATGGCAGAAATTGAAGGGCCATTTGTCAAACAGGACCAATTCGATTCGAAACCATTACTTGATGGTAATAATCAAGAAATTAAGAGGTTAAAGTTGGAGAAAAATCGAGAAATTGATGGGGGTGTGATTAATAGCTCCAATTCAAATCAGTTGAATGAATTTTCTACTCCTGATGATAGGAATAATAAAGGCAGCATTGCTGAGAGAAGGGCTTCAAAATGTGGTTTTAAAGCTTCGAAAATCGACGTATCCCGATCCAGCAGGGCCACCACCGGAGTGGTGGGGCCTCCAGTGGTCCGGTCACCGTGTTTCACCATACCTCCTGGTATTAGCCCGGCTGCTTTGCTCGACTCTCCTGTCATGCTCCCAAATGCTCAGGTTCAAAATTCTCCATGCCATTGTGATTTCCTTTTATTGGTGATATATTGAAATTACTTATGCAGTTATGCTGTACATAAGAACGTTGAATTTTTGGAATTGCCCAAAAAAAAAAAAAAAACAAATTGATTGTGTATAATGAAGAACACTACACATTGTTCGGATCGACAAGGAATCACGATACATCTAAAAAGTTTCAAATTTACATTATATAAGAGAAGGAAAACAAGGAAAAATGTAAATAATAATGAAATATGTTGAATCTGCTTGAACACATGAAAAAATGCCATTCTGGATTCTGATTCCTAAATAAATCTTTTTAACTCTTTATTTTCAGTTGTCCTTCTGTCTTCTTACATTTGTTATTCATATTAGACAAAACAAGGAAAATAAATAATCTCCATCACCCTAAAATATACTATGAGAAAAAAACTATTATAGACTTGGCCCCTGTTTGGTATACATTTTTTTTTTCATTATCATTTTTCTACTCATTTTCAAACACACATATTCAATAAAATAATAATTTTCATCACATCAATAACCTTTCCTTCTTTTTCAACCACACATTATCCATCAATCTATTATTCCAAAATACATTTTTTACTCACCGAGGTCAAATTCACTATACGTTCTTATCATTCACTTGACTCCTAATATCTCTACGTGAGTGGGTTAAGTTATCTTGTTCAACATATTTTCTAGCAAGATGTAACGTATTTTTTGTGACCAATCTCATTCAACCTTTAGCACTTCTAACCTATATAGGTTCAAGTTTCTGTATTTAGTATATTTTATTAAGTGTTGAAGACGAGATTTAAATGATATACATGGGCTCTCTCTAACATCTTAAACTTTATCGACCGATTCAATCTAATAGTAAAGCATGCACAAATACTAAGTTCAAGTTTCACTGATACCTATTCAATGAAGATGTACACATGCTAGGTTTTGATAGAAAGATGTGAACTCCACCTACAATTGAGGGAGTATGTTGAAAATGAGATTTAAATGATATACGTGTGGTCATCTCTAATGATTTAATCTTTTAGATCAAGTGGTTCAATATTAAATATACAGAATATCTAGATCTCCAGTATTTCTACTTGATTGGAGTCAATTTATTGTCTGTCAGTTTCAAAAGGAAACATTACACTAGAATACCCATGAAAATCCGTCACTTCAAAATTAAATTTTACGCAATTAATAAAAAGTTAAATATTGCTCGAGATGTAAGTATAATGTTGGAAAAAGAAGATAAGATAAAAGGATGCTTGTTTGAAAGTTCTATGTTCATTATTTTTATTACTTAAATAACAGAAAATCAAGTTGAACGTGTTTTCATTATCCTTTACAGTGGATGGTTTGTCTTGTTTCTTGACCATTTTTCTTCTTTTCCTTCTGCAGGCACAACTTTCTCCTACTACTGGAACATTCCATTTTCCTTCATGCAATCTTGAGAGCTTATTAAAGTTCAACATTAAATCCAAGGCTCAGAGTGAACTTGATTTGGCGCCAAATAAGTTGACAACAGGAAATAAGGTAATCTGGTAGCAAAGTCTTCTATATACTTGCTGCATATACTTGATGGAAAATAGATACAAAAAAACTGAGATGAAGGCCTTTGTCATTAAAAAAAATGGTCTTTTGTTGTTCATTAAATGTTTCCAATAATGTTGATATCACCAGCTCTTCAATAAATGGGGAAGTTATTTTAGCCTCCGTTTGGAAAGAACTTATAAACAGTTTAATTTATAAATAAATAGAAATTTCACATATGGATAAGTGAAAAATATTTGTTTGTCTGTCGGAATGTGTGATAAAAATGAAGTTTGAATATTTATAGAAGATTTATAAATTTTGCCACTCGGAATGGCTATTTTTTCACACAATCTACGATTTTTTGCTTTCTGGTGAAGGATTTCATTAGTGTATTAATATTAAATTATCAACTGCATTTGTTTCGCTGCTTTTAATATTGCTTAAACTTTTAAGAGATGGCCTAAAAGTCCTTCGCCCTATGCAGCCCCCTGGAAATTTTGAAAATCCCTCACACTTGCTAGATGCTGCTAAAGGGGACTGTTCTGCAGATGCAGCTGCTGAAACTGAAATGTCGGGAAATAAATTTGTGGATGCTGATTGTCCTAGTTCACAGTCTACAGAAAGCAATAATAAAGAAAGTGGCCTCAATCGTAATCTTGAAAAGGATCCAAAAGCAGCATACTTTTCTAAGGAAGTATCCAGGAATTCCGAGGATGGATACAACTGGAGGAAATATGGACAGAAACATGTGAAAGGAAGTGAATTTCCTAGGAGCTATTTTAAATGTACTAATACAAATTGTCCTGTGAAGAAAAAGGTTGAGCGCTCACACGATGGCCAAATTACAGAAATTGTGTATAAGGGTTCTCATAATCACCCAAAACCTCAACCCTTTAGGCAATGTGACTTACAAGAGACTAGTGAAGGCAATGGATCATATTTGAGAGCTGAAGGTAGAACAGCTTGGAGAAACATCGTGCCAGGGTGTAGGGATATGCGGTATGGATCAGATTGGAAGGCTGATGGTATGAACAGGACGTCTTCCACATCATTTCTACATGATTTTTCTTATCCACCGTTGTTATCAAAATCAATGAACTTATTTGAACCAGTAGGAACTCCAGAATTCTCATCTACATTTGCCAGTCAAGATGTTGATATTGATGAAGATGAGGCCACTCTAGATAGCACTTCGTTGAATGATGACGATGATGATAATGATAATGAATCTGAGCCTAAAAGGAGGTAATAAATGCTTGTCTTTTCCGTTTTTTTTTTTTAATATTTTTGCTTGCTACATTAGATACAAAATTAGCAATTACCTTTCATTTCAGGAAGAAATACGGATTCCCACATGAAACCACTATATCATCAAGGTCAACTCGCGAACCGCGAGTAGTTGTGCAGATAGAAAGTGATATCGATATTCTGGATGATGGGTATCGATGGAGGAAGTATGGTCAAAAGGTTGTTAAAGGAAATCCAAACCCGAGGTATGTCCTAAGATAAAATAATATTATCAAACATTATAGCCTCCGTTTGGCAAATTCATAAATCATTCATAATTAGTCAAACTTTATTTTGTAATTTGTACCACGCATTCCAATGGATCCACAAGTATTATTCACTTATCGTGCTCTCTTCCTTCTATTTATAAATTGAACCGTTTACAAATTCTTTCCAAAATGAGGCTTAAAGACGATTCCAAGACTTGTTTTCTTCACTTTGGTTGTAAGTAATTAATGGCAGATGACGTGAAAACAACTAGTGTAACAGAAAACAAGAAACATAATAATTTAAAGGCAATAATTTTATGGTCTTGAATTTTGTATTTTGTAGGAGCTACTACAAATGTACTAGTCCTGGATGCTCAGTGAGAAAACACGTAGAACGAGCTGCTGATAATTTAAAATCTGTAATCACAACGTATGAGGGGAAGCACAACCATGAAGTGCCTTCTTCCAAAACCGGAAGCCTTGTAATATCTAATGTCGCAAATTTACCGTCTGCTGTCACCAACATTACCCAGTCTGCCTCATCGTCACTGCCTCAGAATCCAGGCATGTCAAAAGCTGGAATGCAGGTTCAAGATCTCCCCTTATACTTAGAAAGGAAGCCCATCTTAAGTAATGAATACACGAGCTCCAATTTTCTTGGAAATTTTGTCAGTGATGTGAGCTTTGGAGCTTCTTCGATTTACCAATTCACATCTGCTCCATTGCATTCCGTACCTTATGGATCTGTTCTGATGAGCTCCAATGACATGGATACGTACCATTCTTCGAATATTTATCCTATTGTGCCAGATTATGTTCCAATGCCATTGCCAATGAATCATCTTCCTGGATCAGGAAATGTCCATCTGGGCAATTTTCATTTTGGCAATCATATGGTGCCAAATGGTGCAAATATTCAGTCTTCAATTCAAGGGCAACCAATGAGAGAGTGCCACACTAAGATTCTGAAGCCGAAAGAGGAGCAGAAGGATAATAATGATTTATACGAAGCTTGCATATCCATTCCCGATCATGCAAACGCAACATCATCGACAAGTTTTTCTAGGGCCATAGAAAATTTCCCATCTTGACCAACAATTTTCTCTTGGCCCTTCCAAACCAAGTTTAGGGTAGTGGGTACTCTCCAGTGATCGTCAAAGGCACCATTCTCGTGCAATTTGGTGATTAAAGTGTCTTTTGCTTCGTATTCTTCCGCATGAGATGCATAGAACTATGTGTAAATATTCTTTTCCAAACTTCACACTTTTGCTATTCTGCAGTGTGAAGTAAATTAATGAATTTGTAGTTTTATGTTGTTTCTCGGTGCCTGCACACGCATACATATACAAACAATATGGAGATGAAGTCCAACATTAGACATATGCATAGGCTGGTCGTACATAGCTGTGTCGATTGGGCAGGTCGGACTGATTTGTGGCACCATTTAACTGTGGCTCCTCAAATCTTCTTATCATTCATAGATATAAACGTTAGTTTTTTAAATCAATTCTCTTTACACTTGTTTTTAACCACACATTCTAAATTAATTTTCATTTTTCTTACTTTTTAACTACACAATTTTCAAAAAAACCACTCGTCAAATAATCATTTCCACACAAGCATACATAATGAACATAACTATATGTTTATTTAGTTTTGTTCGCGAGAGATTAATAAGTATCAAATTAATGCAAATATTGTCAATTACAAGAAATGAAGTTAAAGTGAATACAGGAGGTGGATTCCAATTTCTAAGTCTCCTAAAATCAGGGGCGGACCCACGAAGGGCCAGTGGGGGCGGCCCTGAAAAAAAGAAAACAAAATTTTTTTTTATTTTTTTAACTTATTTTCTATCTCGAATACAGTCAGGATCTGGTGAAACTCATGTTTTGTATGTAATCTTGTTACATATTCTTCAATCTCATAGAGTTGGATGGTTAAATTTCCTTCCCACTTAAATATAGCT
>CAIGRQ010220489.1:0-11328 GCA_903798375.1 Fraxinus sp. D2006-0159 | reverse complement strand
ATATTTCACCTGCAAAATTGAAAATCAAGCTAAAGAAAGAGCATTAAGATTATTAAAATAAAAAATTATAAACATAAAGATATAATATAAGGTTATAATTTTAAAGCATTTTAAGTGACATGTCCTTATTGTACTTTTTTGAAGATTGCATGTTGACTTGTCTCTATCTGTTGTTCATATGCTATCAGTAAATAGTTTTTCAAAGAAACTCGACTATAATATTAGAAAATGTATGCCTGTCATGCATGTCGAGTGAACACAGAAATAGAAAGAAGAAAAATATATGAATTAAGAAGTTCCGACAGAGCTATTTTAGTTAGTTGAGAGTTTTAGTATAAAAATTGGGTGTCATATTGGTAGATCTTGTAAAATTGTGGATAAGAGTTCCAAGTAACTCTTTTAACCTAAGTTATGCTCTTGAATTATCAAATTTAAGGATCCAGGAATTTGTTCAAGAAGGGAATCTTCACTTTTAATAGAGCCATTAACGAAATTTGTAAAACTTTTGAATGCGATGAAAGTATATATTTGTATCGAGGGAAGAAGTTGTAGTAGTTCAATTTCGAGCAAGAACATAAATTATAACTCAAAAATTACATGAGAGCAGGCACTGTCATCTGAGTTGTAGTAGTGGTTTTGTTCTTGCGACTGATCACGTGTAAGAGACTGTTATCTGCTTCAAAGTGTTAGACATGGTCAAGTGAAGTGACATGTCACGTCAGATAAGGCACAACATGATACCCAAAACAACGAAATAAAATCAGAATATGAATGCTTCTGGTTAAGCTCTTTGATTTTGATCTGTTTGGATGTCTATTATTCCTTTTAGCTTGGCTTTTCATTCGGTGTTGATTAATTGGTATTTGAAAATATATGTAAACAGCAATAGCAGGTGAATGAATAACCATCTTCCCTAGATCCTTTAGAATGCATCTCATCTTATTTGATTGGCTTGTAGCAACTAAAAGAAAAGCTTTCCCATATCCTAACCCATCACTGGGTACTAAACAGTAGTATGCCAGTTGCATCTGTCTGGTTATTTTCAGTTATTTAGTGGCATTTCATTTGCAGCATAATCGGGCATTATCAGTTCATTGCTGTGAACCATTGCTCTTTTTTCAAACACAAGCTGTAGGATATCATGCTGCATTTCATGATTTGATTTTGGATGTTGTATACCTTGCTTAACATATTGAATAGAAACTAATATCCACCTTTGTACTTGTGTTTCCCTCGACATAGGCCCTTACAACATCCACGGTGAAAAAAGGAGGGTATTCATCTGGTGACGTGGCTGCTCAATACAAATACAATAATATTTCTACAGATGTCAAAGTTGATACAGAATCAAATGTATGAGCTCAAACTTTGATCTCATCATTGAAAACTCTGCTGGAAGTTGTCTGATTCTTCTTTTTCGCAGATCTCAGCAACTTTTACTGTTGCTGAACTTGTCCCGTCATCAAAGACCATTGCTATAGTGAAATTTCCCAATTACGAATCTGGCAAGGTGCACTGAACTACAACATTTGATTTATCTACTTTTGCATGTCTGTGATAAAAAAAGATTAAGCAAATATTTGAATTTTCACCGTCTTGATTTCAAATCATAAAGTTATGTCTGCCTTCTAATTCCTTAACTTGTTTTAACTTTTTTTCTCGAGTAGCTGGAGTTCCAATACTTCCACCCACATGCATCCCTCACTGCAGCTGTTGGTCTGAACCAATCCCCTCCACTTGATCTTTCAGTCACCCTTGGTACTCCCACCTTTGCTCTGGGTGCAGAGGCTGGTTATGAGACTACTTCTGGTAAATTAACAAAATATACTGCAGGAATCACTGTGACTAAACCAGATTCTTGTGCTTCAATAATTTTGTAAGTTTCAACTATATTATTCTGGAAAATCTTATTTTTTATCTTTAATTTGTTATGTTTTCTTTTTGGAAAAGAAATGTTATGCTTTCTTTCGTTCTTCTCTCAGGGGTGACAAAGGGGACATGATAAAGGCATCTTACATACACTACCTAGATCAATTGAAGAAGGGTGCTGCTGTGGGAGAAATCACCCGAAAATTCTCCACAAACGAGAACACGTTTACAGTTGGAGGTTCTTATTCCATAGATGGCCTTACAAGCGTGAAAATGAAGCTCAATAATCACGGCATACTAGGTGCTGTTTTGCAGCACGAGCTCATAGGTAAATCATTGGTTACTCTATCTAGCGAGTTTGAAACCAAGGCCTTGGATAAGACACCCAGATTTGGTGTGGCCCTTGCTCTAAAGCCTTGAGAGTAAAAACCTTGCCAAATCATGTTACGGTTTGAAACTTAATTCTTCCGTTTCTTTGGGATGGCGCTAGAAGGAAGCGCGTAATAAGCAGTTGCATAAATATTACTATTTTCCATATCCTAGGTTACTCTAGGCACGGTTTACTTTTATGACTGGGCCATACTTTCATCTTTGCTCAGTTTTTCCTACTTCGTTTTCATTTCTTGTCGAGGCATTTTGAGATTATTAAAGTTCTTCAGGGTTCAAATGAAGGACTCTTACTTTGCAAATTCGTTCTTTGTTTAATCCTTTCTGAATGCAACTTCATTATCATATCTGGAGATATCACCTGGTGGTCACCCAATAATGCTTCTGTTTCCTTGGTTGCATTGAAATGATTGTCTGCTTGTTGAGGATACTATTTCTGTTTGTTACTACTTGTTGGAGGATCGAATCTCTCTTTTGAAGACGTGTTTCTTCTTTACGAGAATTGAATCTTTTTGTATAATTGAGGGCAGTAGGGGACACTTGAAAACAAGCCATTAGGTCACCGTGTAGAAAATTACTTCTACTCGTAAGTTACTTTTGTACACCCAATATCCAGTATTGTCGTAAGTCGTAAATCATGGATCATGTGACGGTGTGCTTCAAAAGTCCCTTGGAAGGTTATTTTTTCACAAGTGATACTATCTTACATGAGTGACACTCAAAAAACCTGTTTATGTAGCAGTTAACTCAAGGCTACAATTGGTTAAAATAAAAAAATTACAATTGAACACCACAACCATGTAGCCTGGTAGCAAGCAACGATAGGCAACCCTAATTCAAAAGAAAAGAAAAAGGTCAACTTATGGAACCATCAAGTTCCTTTTACTAGCTCGCGCACTCTCTCAAAAGTCAGCTCTAAAAGAAAAAATTTACCAAGAATTGAAGCTTAATCCAATTTTCTGTAATGGCTTTACGGAGAAATAGGCTCAGCCTGGATTACATAACAGGTCATTACTAGTGAAGTGGAGCAAAATACCAAGACATTTAACATTAACCCAAAAGTAATGCTATTCATGATTAATGATGATCACCACTAGTCTAAAGGGCAAATAACACCTCGATTTTTAAGCAATGATCGCAATTATCCTTGGTTCATTAACAATTTCTGGGATGGCAAAGAGCAAATAACGTAAAGGACTTCACAGCAATTAATTTACGGTGAAACTTCAGAAAAAAGGGTATTCACATAGAGCAAAGAGGTTTATTTTCCAAGCCAAACCGATAAACAAAGAAAAGTACTTTCTCTCACACAAAATCCTGTTTAGAGAAACATAAAACACCGGAAACATAACCAAACCATAAAAGTGATCATAACAAAACCATGGTACCAATCTTATTCAAGGCAGGAAAATCACTCAGAAACGGCTCAAGAGCTGGAACAGGAGCTATAGATTATGTAATATTATCATAAACAAGAAATATGGAAAATAACCTCAAGATCTTTACTGAAGAATCATCTCTTGCTATTAAGAGTACCAAACAAAACACAAGTGTTTTGAAGTTTATTACAAACAAAAACTATAAAACATAACGAGGTCAATCGAACAGAGAAGAGCAAAGCTTAACATTATTAGTTGACAAGATGAAAAAGTATTTGCATAACAACTCTTTGGTTGGAGGTTCACAACAATAGCCACTCAAAATCCCAAGGACGAAGCAAAGCATTAAGTAAAGATAAAGATGCAATATTTCATTAAATAGCCAAATAAAGTTCTTCTCTACAAGCACTATATTTCAATATGTGCAACATAAGCCTACAAATTCATGAATAAATCTAGAGAACAAGACTTTTTACTGAAAAAAATTGATGAATAACATATTCGAAGAGGCGTGCAAATTGTGTAATTATCGAATATTCACACCAGTAAAAAACCTAAAGCAATTTGAATATTATACAATACATGACTATCATTAGCAAAAGGATCATATTTGTTGGATAATACTTGGGATGCAATTACCAAATAGATTTACAAGACTCCTATGTATGTTCTATACAAGACAGATTAAATCATCACAGCAAAAGCCCACAATGAGATTTTTAACAAGCACACAGATTATATAAAATAATTCCATATCACAACAAGGCTTAAGATTAATAACTGTAACAGTTTAATATAGCAAAAACAAAATCAAAATACCAAGTCTTGTACCGTAATCTAACGAAAAAAGCAGTACTTGTTCTCTAATTAAGATGCAATATTTAAATTCAGAAATAATAACAAACTCAAAGATTCCAAAGTAGTCGATAATTAACCAACTAATCCACGGTCTGCATGATGTCCTCGGCGGTGAATTTGGTGCCTTTGTCCTTATCCGCGGCGGCGCGTCCCTTAGCCTTGCGGTCGAGGAGTGACTTGCGGTCCTTGTCAAGGCGGAGCTTGGTGATAACAACCTTCGAAGGATGAATGCCAACATTGACGGTGGATCCATTAACCTTCTCCCTGGTGATCCGCTCAACATGGATGACCCATTTCTTACGGTACACTTGCACCACCTTACCATCACGGCCCTTGTAAGTTCCTCTGACGACTTGCACCTCATCATCCTTGCGCACCGGCATGGATCGAACGTTGTACTTGGTGCGGAGGTCGGATGAGAGGGGGGCGCTCATCAATACACGGCGGACACTCGAAGGCGCTGTGAAGTGAGCCTTCCGGTTCTTTCTCCGGGAAGAGGTGACTCGGGAATTGTACTTCATTTTCCGGTGCGGCGGTTTCTCTCACTTACCTGTCTGTGGGGAGATGCGGCCGGTGAAGAAATGAGGGCTAGGGTTTTGAGACTTCTTATAGTGGTTTCTTAACTCTTTTAAGGATATGGGGGAGTGAATTAAACGATTAGGGTTCTTTCGGGCTCTTTGGGCTAAGAAATGAGTTAGATGGGCTATTTGCTTATTGGATCTTGGACAACTTCAAAACCACTCTAATTTCATTCAAAAAACTTATTCTACAAAATTTTCAAATAAAATTAAGTGTAAATTACACATAACCGAATTTTAAACTTTTCATTTCAAAATTCAGATTTAAAAATTTTTATTTCAAAAATTAGATGATCATTAAAATTTTAAAATATTAATAATTATATTACAAATTTAAATATACATATTCATTCTACCCAACCATACACATCAAAACCATAATTATTTCATCCTCTCCATTTTTTTTCTCTATCCCACCTTCTCTCTAGCCATCCGCCGCCGTCGCCGCCACCTCGTCAACACCACTACCGCTGGCACCACCCTTCGCGCAACTCGAAGTGGATCTATAGTGGTGTTGTTGCTGCTTTCCCTTTCCTTTCCCTCCTTCCCTCTCCATTTTCTATCTGTCGCTACGCAGCCCCACACCAGTGTCACGCGAAGCAGCCTGTGACCGTTGCTTAGCCGCTTCGATGTGGTGATTTTGTGGCGATTTTGCGGCATTATGTTGTGGCTTTCGTGGTGATTTTTCGACATATTTTGCCACGATTTGAGGTGTTGGTGGTGCAGGCGGTGATAGTGTGTTGTGGTGGTGGAGGCGGCGATGACGACGACGAGGAGTTTGTGGACTTTTTGGTGGGGTGGTGGTTGGGTGTGGTGTAAATGGAGAAATATGATATTGTAGTGGTGGTGCTGTGTTATGGATGGTGCGGTGGTGGTATGTTGTGGGCGTGGTGGTAGATTACGCCTCTAGCGTCTCAGATGGTAGCTGTGGCAACGTAGATCGCGGTGGTAGGGATGATTTTTTTTTTTTTGTTGGATGGGTGGTGGTGGTCGTCCTGTGGTTTAATGGTGTTTAGGTAGTGTTGGTGCGGTGGTTGTGGGTGGGTGGTGATGATGATGTTGGCTACATTATTTGAGACGTTAATTTTTTTGTCGGGAGGTGGTGGTGGTTCTGGCAACGGTGGTTTTGGCTGCTAACAGTGGTGAGGTAGTGGTCAGAAGCATTGACGGTGGTCACAAATGATTTGGTTGATTGTGACCCATAGATCGGTTCGTGTGTGACCAATGAAATAGATAAATTGTGATAAATAAATACTGTGTGATTTAAAAAATTGTTAATTTGTGACTAATAATTTGATAAATTGTGACGTAAATATAATTTGTGATCAATTAATTTGATATTTTGTGATTATGAAATAAGTTGTGACTTATAAAATTTGTGATTTGTGATCAATAAATAATATGTGACTATTAATTTAATAATTTTTTGACAATAAAATAATTTGTGATCTATAAATTTTTTAATTATGACTGAGAATTTATTTGTAATCAAATAATTTGATAATTTGTGACTAAGTGTATAAAATTGAGTTATATTTAATTTATAAAATATATTTTTAATTAATTATTTCAGAAATAAAATTTAATAAATATCTGATTTTTGAAATTTTAAACATTTTATCTTAATTTTGAAATGAGTTATACTTAAACTCATATTTATGAACTTTTCCCTAAAATTAATATTTTACATGTACCTTCTTTTTTAATTTTTTTTTAGATAAATCTCATCATCATTTAAAATCAATATTTTAAAATTTCACATTAAAAACTTATTATTATTATATCAATTACATGTTAAGGTAACATATGCATTATCGTGTTACTTGTAGAGTATTATTATATGGATAATTAGTATATAACGTTCCCATCTTTCAATATTATTGCGCAAAATAGCCATATTTTCGATTTTTTTTTTTTAAAAAAAATTCGCCCTTAATTACCCATTTGATTGCCAAAAACATCATTCTGTCCATTTCCCGTCAATTTCTCCATTAACCGAACACCTGTAATCAATTTTCTTTTCAAAATGAAAGGGTAGTATAGCCTTACAAAATTTACCCGTTCCTTCCCTTGCGTGTGCATAGTTACCTTGTGGTTTCTCTTCAAAGATTTCCCCATTTCTTCACTCTCTTTGTGCATTCCTCCCCTCCTCTTTCTCCTCCCATATTCTCTCCTTGCCGCACAATGGAAGCACACATTGAAGGGTAGTTAAGCGAAGTTATAATTTTTGTTAGGTATTTTTGTTTTCCACTTCATATTTTGGTGTTTTGAGTGATTGAGGGTTTGTGATGATGTCTCATGGTGTTTATGGTTTTCGTAGTGTATGCATCACAATTTCATGCTATTTCGCTGTTGAAGGAAGCTACACTTGCAATTAGGGGTGGGCAATGGGTCAGGTCGGGTCGGATTTGACCCAAAACCGGCCCGACCCGATATTCCCGATTTTGAGCTCTTTCACAACCCGAACCAACCCGACCTTCCCGAATCGGTTCGGGTTGGGTCCTTTTTTAAAAACAAAATAAAATCCCAAATCAAGAAAAAGGAAAACCAGAGAGCGATTTGAGAATGCACAAAGTTACAGATACACAGAGAGACAACTCTCTATTCAAGACTCTAATTTACATTGATACTCACTCAAAATCAAATTGCTCTCTTTGCTGAGTTTATGAAATGGAGTGCTGTTAACATGTATTGGGGGGCATTGCACATAATCAGCTCAAATGGTTATGAATCCTACGGTTGCTGACCCAACTGCGCCACCACCATCTCACCCACAGCAGCTGCAGCCACCTCAATCGTCTTTCATCTGCGACCGCCACCCTCATGAGCAATTTTCTTGTTTCTATCTTTCTTTCCTCTGCGAGCGTCTCACCACATTAGATCAATCCTCCTCTATTACCCCCTTCTTATCTCACCAGCCCTCCGTCCCCGGTGCTGTTCGCCATTAAATATATATTCTCGTCCTCCTCTAAAGCTACAGCTACCAACAACAACTATAACTTCCCCCCACTTCCACCTAAGAAACCCTCCAAACCCAGCTCATTTTCCCTGACCTTCGTCGCACTAAATCATTTTCAGCCTCTAAGAACGAAGGATTTAGTCTCTTTAAGGGTGCTTTTGAGCCCCAGAGAAAATCTTGTGACGTCCAGGTGAAGAACACCTTTGGGTCACTCTTCACCATCAACAACTCACAATAAAACCGTTAATAAACCATCTTCTCACAGAAGAGAGATCAATGGATGTTTGGGTACCTTTGGCTTCACCTTCTTCATTTATCACATATAATTTTAGTCCAAATAGGTTTGAAGGGGACACCATGGCCAGGTTGTAGGCGGCAACGAGAAAATGGGCTCGGACTTGGTAGTCCTGATGGCGGTGAAGAAGAGGAGAATTGGCTTCCGAAGGCGGCTAAGGGTCGACAGTATTTGTTGGTGTGATTTAGAAGTGGAGCAGCAGAGCTGCAGAATTATAGGGTTTCATCGGGTTGGGTCGATTTTGGGCCAAACTCGACCCGACCCACAATTATTTTAAATTTATTTTACCCAACCCGACCCGAATTTATCCCTAACCCGACCCAACTCGACCCGAAACGGTTCGGTTCGGGTCGGGTTTTCGGGTCGGGGTTTTCAAGCAAACCCCTACTTGCAATTTCCATTTTTGATAAATTGAATATGATTCTGTATAATCTTATGTTACAAAGTTGCCAATAACATTGCTGTACATTTGAGAATTGCTATTAAAAGAAAGATCATTTAGATTGTTTGTTAGAATATCGGTGATAGCTTTGATATCATTTGTTAGAAATTGAGTCAATTGTTATGAATATTTAAGACAAGATAATGGGTAAGATGAAAATAATAATCACAAGAACACAAGATTTACGTGAAAATCAAGATGGGCTGAAAGAGACAAAGAATTTACCATATCAAAAGTAAAGAGATATAATATATTATGCGGGATTTCACAAAACTCTCCCCCGATATCTCTATCTACGAGTCTCTTTCCATTAACATTGATCCTCCTTGGATCACACTTTGAGTCTACCAAATAAATGTGTAATACACTATATATTTATAAAACAAGAATCCGTAACATACTAGGAGAATTAATACAAATAAAAATCTAACACAAGGTGAAGTCCTATTACAATTCTTAAAACTAATAACCAAGTATTCGAGTTGAAATAGGAGAAAAACTACCAAAATCGAGAAACCTTCTATTTGTCGTCTTTTACTTCTTCAAGACTTCTCAAAGCCTATTACCAACTTCCAATACTTTTCCAACAACATTTTCAATCAAACACTCAATAAGAATTTGGGTCACAAACTAAATCTAACAAACTCCACTTTTACACGAATTACAGTGCAAGGAATAAAATTTAACTCTTCAACCTCAACAAAATTCTTCAAACAAAATACTTCACCAAATTACTCCACCTCTTCCACAAAGCCCAATTAAGGCAAACTCAGTAATTGTAGACTGAATCCAAGCACTACTTATCTACATGATTACCTTAGTTAACAAATTTATTCGAATTATCACCACGAGCAATCCGATCACAATCCACTCCATCTGAGTCAACGCTTATCAAACCATACGCAACTAAATCAACCTCACCGAACCTCTCTTGAGGTCTAATACCCATTTTCTTTAATTTAGTCACAGTTATATCAAACGTGTCGTCGTACCTTCCAAAATATATAACTGGGACATCTGCCACTTTTTATAACTCCTTATGTTGATCCTCCTCTAGCATCCAAACAAAAAAATATGTCATAACAAAAATCTGGTATTACAATCCAAAAGCAAAATATGAAACTTATACTTGTCATCCCGAAACAATCAAACCTCGTTTTGAGTCGATCAAACCTCGCTCTAATACGAAACCAAACCGACTCTCCCAAGAATTGTCGAACCTTAACTCTAATATCACTCGTTAGAAAAGTGATAATATCTCTCATACCACTTGTTACAAATTGAATCAATTACAAAAACACAAGATTTACGTAAAAATTCAAGATGGAAAAGATCACGGGTAGAGGCGAATACTTTTCTATATCAAAAGTAAAGAGTTATAATCCCCCGATATCTCAATCTACGAGTCTCGCTCTCTAACATGGGTCCTCCCCGCATCACTCTTTGAGTCGATCAAAAAAGAGTATAACATAAGGTGGAGTCCTATTACAATATGTAAAACCAATAACGGAGTATTTGAGTTGAAATAGAAGAGGAAACCTGCCAAAATCGAGAAACCTTCTATTCATTGTCTTTTATTTCTTCAAGACTTCTCCACATCTACTACTACTCCCAATACACTCCTCCAATAGTATTTTCAATCAAACACTCAAGAAATTTTAGGATCACAATGTAATTCTAACATTGTTGCTATTCAAATAGTAGAGGGATAATACCTCGGGCAACAACTTCTTTAATGTCATTTCAATCATTTTCTTGCCCAAGATTTTGTAGAGAATGGTAAACGGTGTCCATAGTCTCTTCATAGCTACCTAAGACCAAAAACAAGCTATACTACGTTGATAATCAGCAACAAACATTATAA
Source organism: Fraxinus sp. D2006-0159 (assembly GCA_903798375.1). Taxonomy (NCBI): domain Eukaryota; kingdom Viridiplantae; phylum Streptophyta; class Magnoliopsida; order Lamiales; family Oleaceae; genus Fraxinus; species Fraxinus sp. D2006-0159. Next base: position 697 of record CAIGRQ010220489.1, on the reverse strand, counting down.
TCTTGAGCGACGAATGCATTTTATATTGAAGGGTGAATGTCTTCGTCCAGAAACAAATGGTGCCTAATCTGCCAAATACAAATATAGGTAGGGAAGTTATTAACAATAGTCAAAAGTAGGGATGTTTTATGCCAAATAGTTTAAAAGGTAGGGTCGTTACACACTTAACGTGTTACTGGATAGGGGTGTTTATCACAAGTTTAATTTCAAGCAAAAAGGGGATGAACACTCCCGTTCATCTTCAACATTGATCTGATGGGTCTTGGCCATTGAAATTTGATGGGTAATTTACAACATTAAACCTGTGTTTGCTACAAATTAAAATATAGATTAGATTTTAATTTAAGTTAGAGTTAACAATAAATTTCAATTACATATTTTATGGGTCCCACAACTCTTTAATCACTTATTTCATCAATTTCTATAAAATTTACTAAAAGTCCGATTTTAATCTCTACCAATAGGGACTAAATGTGTCATTGTTCTTCTCATTTTCACCTTTTGTTAATTGCAAGATAAAATGTGGACGAACATCTCTAGTTCATCGACCGCATATTCAGTATCTTCATCTACCATTCAAATCTTATGGATAATCCACCATTATATTAGCCATTGTTATTTTTAGGGTGAAATAATATTGTTCTTCAAGTCATTTATTTTTAATTTAAAAGAATAATTTATAAATTATTTTCAGATT
>CAIGRQ010220463.1:0-10679 GCA_903798375.1 Fraxinus sp. D2006-0159 | reverse complement strand
GCATTTATTGGATGTGGGATCCGACTCCCATGTGAGGGAGGAGGTGGGGTCGAGTAAATCAAAGTGTATCCCATAGGGTACAAATCGCATAATTCAGTATTTATAATACTTTATCTCGTGCCATTTTCTTTTCTTTCTTGCTTGCGTATTTAGGCTAGCGCACTTCATATACCTATGGACGTCGATAGAGTAATTCATAGTCGATTAAACATTGTAAATAAAAATTGCACTCGACATTTATTTATTTATTTAATAGAATCCTTTTAAAAAGGGACATTAATCAACTACGTAATCATCAACTATACATTCAATAGTGAACAATTATTATTAAAAAATGACAATTATTAGGATTGGTTATAAACAAGATGTAATTTTTATTATTTTGATTAAAAAATTATTAAAAAAAAAAATTACCTCTTACTGTTGGTTTGTTAACCTTGTAACAAGTGAACACGTACGCATATAGTTTATGAATGTCGAATTTTAATATAAAAGGTTAGATATGGCAGGCAGCAGATATGAAAAAGATAGCCCTTCTTTGACTAATTTATATTGTGTATATGCTCTACCAAATATTATTATATGATCCTTTTTCTATCGGTTAGAGTCATCCATGACACTAAGAATACCACAGATCAATATTAAACCATTCTTTATAAACACAATAGGAGTCAATATATGGTTGTTAGCCTATGTTTTGAAGTATAATCTAATAAATGTCGATGCTGAAAAAGGCGAATGATTTTTAATACTGTATTTAACAAGTGCGAATAAAGTCTGCGTCGATTAAACATGGAATAGATGATAAGCTTATAAATGATTATATTAATCGAAGTTAACATTTGCAATGGGAGTTTGGTTTTGTACACACACGATTGATTTCAGTTGCGGCCAAACAAAGGTGGTGGGCTCTATAAGTTGGATCCTGATGATCGAAAAAATTCATAGTTGACTCTTAAAATGGTTGTATCCATGTGGAGTCGTAACTCCTAACGCACTGGAAGAGTTGGACCTTGTTACAGAGCATGTAATCGTTCCTGCTTTTAGGAAAAATGGATAAATTGTTCCTTGAAGGAGGAACAAGATACTTTGTTCGAAGGAGAATTGTTGAAAATGTGTGAAGTGTGAACTCTTACTTTAAGTTAGGACATGAATTAGACAGATCACTCCACTTAATGGATTAAATCTTTTTATATAGAACCCTAGTTCCCTAAATATAGAGCATGTTTGAGCCCCATTTTTTTTGTTCAAAATGCATTTTGGAATAGTATTTTAATGGAAAACGCGTGGTTAAAAAATATGTGTTTCCGTGTAATATTATTTTATTGAAAAATGCGTAATTAAAAATAAGAAACGAAAAAAAAATTTAATTTTTTAAAAAAAAATAATAGCGATCAAACAAAGATATAATAAGATTTATCTTACCAAACAAGCCATGTAAGAATAAAAATAATTATTTTAAGTCAACGATAGTTCTGATCAAGATTGAATAATGATCACATTCATGTATTGAACATATTGTGGAGCTAATGAATTTAAAATATTATGTAGTTGAAATATGACAATGGGAACATGAGAACATTAACAGATTAAAGTGCCATTACACATTGTTGCTTCTTAATTATATAATAATTAAAAAAATATTAAGAAAATTGTTTAAATGTGATTAAAATTGAATGTGTTGAAGTTATGAATCAGCCTTTTTTGGTAGATTAATTACTTTTTTTAATGGGTGATTGATCTTGGCGCACTTGGCAATGGCCAAGAAAGGGATTAAAAAAAACATCTTGAGTTAGTGGTAGTGGCTAAAAAATCCCACGTAGAAGGAGGTTACGCGTGCAATAATATTTTTTATATAATAGATGATGACGAAACTTATTCAGGGTCTTTATTTAAGGCCTATTTGGACCGGATTTAAATTTGATTTTAATCGAAGTCAAAGTCGAATAACCACATCTTTCACGAGTCTCATATCTTTTCAACCATACATTTCAAAAACTTCTATATCAAACCACTTAAAATCTAATTTTAATCTGCACCAAACACCCTCTTACTGTAATATCATTGGTATCTATGTCGTCTTCAAGACACTCGTCACGTGCAGGATCAAACTTTTCATTAAAAAAAAAAATTGACGAAGAAACCCTCATAATAATTTCCTCGTAAACTCGAAAAACTAACAAATTATCCAACAACTCCTAAACACGAGTAGGGACAAGTTTGTTGGATATTCAAAATTTCAAATAAAAAAGTTAAATTAAAGTATAGTCTAACTCAAACCTAATTAAAAATTAACATTTGGGTTATGAAGTGGCATGGTTTTCAAATGGGAACCGGATAAAAAGGTTTGGTGTCTGTAGGGACAAGCGTGTTGCGACCTACATTTAGGTTAAGATCCCTAATTGGACTGCCACGTATTGAGAAAATTACTCCTTAGAGGCCAAAACGCGGGGTTTTGAGTAGCAATCATACCATATGTACATTATTTTTTATATTGTATTATGTGACAACACATTATTGAACAGTTTAAAATAAAAAGCACCTTTTTCGTCCTCAATTTTTGTCTAAAATTCTTCCTTTGTTGCCTAGAGTTTTGCGTTATTATGAATAAGTTGAAAATAATTCTTTCGGTAAATGTGAATATGTTGTTTGTAATGCTATTAGGGTCCATCTAGTAGGATTTCTACTTTCAGTAGAAGAACTTCTGGAACAAAATACCTTAAATTAGGTTTTTTCAAAAACACTTCAAGTGAAACAAAGTACATTTAGAAGTAACTTTTAACTTTTCAAATTTCTACAAAACAGGTCCCTAATACAATTTCTGAACGAAGGGGAGAAGGGAATTTGCTATGAAGATTTGATATATATTTTGTTAGTTCGATGTTAATCCATAACAATGAACTTTTAGTCATTTAAACACAAATACATCGTTTATTTTCCTAAAACGAGAATATGACGATAACTAAAGTTTCAATTATTTTCTTAAAATCCTTAGATATTTAACACAAATCGTCACGTCAATCTAAATATCCCAAAACCTATCAAAAGTAAAGGCCCGTTTGACATAGTTTTTAAAAATTCCAAAGGAACTGTTGAGACCCCAAAAGTTATTTTTGAACCCCATTAGATTAATTTTATAAAAGTGCTTTTAGATGAAATTAATTCAATATGACTTCTTCTAAAAGTATTTTCACAATAGAAATCGCTTTTAAAAAATTAATTTTCAAACAAATTAAGGTAATTTTCTCCAAAAAAAAAACAAAAAACAGAAACAAAAGTCATGTCAAAAGAGGACTAACTAAAGACAACTATTCCTCTTTATAACCAAAATCAATTTGAAAAAAAAAAAAAATAAAAAAAAAAAAAAAAAGTGATCCGGTTCAGTCCGGTCCAGTCTACCTCCTCCTTTATCCAACACGTGGTTCTCTTCTACACGTTAGAAGTGCACTTCTTTCTCCACATTTCCCTCTATAATTAACTCTATATATACTCCACACTCTCTGCCTTTCTCATTCATCGACCAAAATACTCACTCTATCCAAACTCAAAAATAGCTCACCTTATACACACACTGAAAACACGCAGTCTCACTTTCACTTATACAGAATTGCGAAGCCATGGCTGCTGCTATAACACCTTCAACTAGTTCTTGGGTTAGGCACAAAATCACTCATCAAACAAATTGCTCTCTACAAACTATCCATTATCCAAAGCAATCTACCATTCAGAAACCAAAGCCACCTTCTTTCACAGTTCCTTCTACTGTCGAAAAGGAGAAAAATTCAAAGACGCAATGGAATTTTATTCAAAAAGCAGCTTCACTGGCCTTGGACGTAGTGGAGAATGCATTGACTCTGCACGAACTTGAGCACCCTTTGCCAAAAACAGCAGACCCGAAAGTTCAGATTGCCGGGAATTTCTCTCCTGTGCCAGAACAGCCCGTCAGGGAGAGACTTCCGGTGACAGGGAAAATCCCGGAATCTATTCGAGGAGTGTATGTGAGAAACGGTGCTAATCCACTATTCGAGCCAATTGCGGGTCATCATTTCTTTGATGGTGACGGAATGATCCACACTATGCAATTCAAGGATGGCTCTGCGAGTTACGCTTGTAGATTCACTGAAACTCAGAGGTTGGTTCAAGAACGGTCCTTGGGGCGCCCGGTTTTCCCCAAAGCCATTGGTGAACTACACGGCCACACTGGTATAGCTAGATTGATGCTTTTCTACGCCAGAGGAATGTTTGGCCTTGTTGATCATAGTCGAGGCACCGGTGTAGCCAACGCTGGTTTGGCCTATTTCAACAACCGGTTATTAGCCATGTCTGAAGATGACTTGCCTTACCATGTTCGTGTGACTGCATCTGGTGATCTTGAAACTGTCGAACGATACAATTTCAACGAGCAGCTAAAATCCACCATGATTGCTCACCCGAAGATCGACCCAATTTCCGGTGACCTCTTTGCCTTAAGCTACGATGTGATACAGAAGCCTTATCTGAAGTACTTCAGATTTTCAAGAAATGGACACAAGTCTGAGGATGTCGAAATCCCAGTTTTGGAGCCAACAATGATGCATGATTTTGCTATTACAGAGAATTTTGTGATTGTGCCTGATCAGCAAGTGGTGTTCAAGATGTCGGAAATGATAAGAGGTGGCTCGCCCGTCGTGTATGACAAGGAAAAAGTATCGAGGTTTGGAGTATTGGATAAGTACGCGAAAGATGCTTCGTATATGAAGTGGGTTGAAGTGCCTGATTGCTTTTGCTTTCACCTCTGGAATGCATGGGAAGAACCAGAAACTGATGAAATTGTGGTCATTGGTTCATGTATGACTCCACCCGACTCGATTTTCAATGAATGTGACGAAGGATTGAAGAGTGTTTTATCCGAAATTCGACTAAATTTAAAGACTGGAAAATCTTCTAGGAGGCCTATCATGTCTGAGAAGGATCAAGTGAATTTAGAGGCAGGAATGGTGAACAGAAACAAGCTCGGGAGAAAAACCCGCTACGCGTATCTTGCCATTGCAGAGCCATGGCCTAAAGTTTCTGGTTTTGCTAAAGTTGATCTTTTCACAGGTGAAGTGAAAAAGTACTTTTATGGTGATGAAAAATATGGTGGCGAGCCATTTTTCCTCCCGAGAGATCCTGATTGTGAAGCAGAAGATGACGGATATATTCTAGCCTTCGTGCACGAAGAAAAGGCATGGAAATCAGAGCTACAAATTGTTAATGCCATGACTATGGAATTAGAGGCCATAGTCAAGCTTCCATCAAGAGTTCCTTATGGTTTCCATGGCACATTCATAAGCGCTAACGACCTAGCAAATCAAGTCTAATCCATCGCATTTCAAGACCCTTTCTTTCAATTTTCACAGGGAAGATTTACCAGAGGGATGTTTTGTGATACAACCCCGGAATCTCCTTCCTGTTCTTGAACAACACACTTTCATATGGATTTAGGTGGCTATAAATTTTTTACCCTTTACGATTTTATGTGAGAGGTTTTAGTGAACCAGCTTGTAGCTTTAGGACATAGATAGAAATGGAAGCTCAGCTGGTTTTTGCTTATTCTTTCACATATTGTATGAATCAGAAAGTATATTTTACAGGTCCTCTGTTTTTACTCTGTTTCTCCTCTGTTTTTCCTCTGTTTCTTGTACATATAAAATGGCATAAAGAGTTTGTCGGGTCGAGAAATTTATGTTTAAACTTTTTGATAAGTTGGTTAGTCTAATGATCTCGACTAAAATTTCTCTTTGGATCTTGTTGGACAAATGGTCGTTATAAATGAGCCAATGGGTATATTTCTTGTAGATATACAACGGCATAAAGAGTTTGTCGGGTCGAAAAAAAATTTGTTTAAACTTTTAGATAAGTTGGTTCGTCTGATAATCTCGAACGTGAAATTTCACTTTTGGATCTTATTGGACATAGGGTCATTATAAATGAGCCAATGAGTTTGTAATGCAAGGTAAAAGCGTCATGCTGCAGTTATGGGATTCAGGCAAAGTCCTTTTCTAAGGTTTGTGATAGTTAATAATAATAAAAATATATATATAAAAAATAAAAATTAATGAATCACTATGATGATGACTGTCCAAAACTGAAAAATGAGACCACCTTCAATAATTGTGATGGAAGATGATGAATTGTAAATTTCATTAGTCAATTCTCATGCAAATCAGCAATATTTGGTGTCACCCTTTCATTGGCTATTTCCCCATATTGGATTTCTTAACTAGCCAATCCCAAATTGATACATCAATCGAAGTTTCTTGGATTCGACTGTAATGAAATTGACACGAAACAACACCTGAGAGTGATATTTAAAATGTTTGTTAATCATATCAAACTTTTAAACGAAGTGATCGTGTTTTGAAAAGATGTCGATTTTATGATTATTTATTTATTTTTAAGTGATTGACCATTTTCGAATGGAATTTATGTTATTTTTATCAATCTTGTTGGTCTAGAGGAAATATAAAATGCAATAATATTGATGAAAAAGTCACATACGTGGAGCTATAGAGATTGGTCCAAGGGTTTTTTATTCAATAATAGAATATTATGGGTGGGTGTGGATTATAAATGAAGTCCTCTAACCAATGATAATATTGTATGTATTTGTATACCATTGTATATTCGATTAGACGTTGAAGGAATATGTTTTTATCCATTTTCTTTAATCTCGTTCGATCTACACCAATGTATGGTACCTTTTTAGAGTTATTGCTCCAAAGTTGTACCCATGTTATTTATGTTGCATGCCATTTTTACACATAGAATTTAAAGGAAACATCACTAAATGATGTCTTGCAAGTTGCAAGAATAATTTTTCTATCGCAATACGAACGTGAAAAATGTAAAGCTTTAGTCGAGTCCACTTCATTAAAAAATATATAAATTTTCTACAACGTCTAAGGTACTTATAGTTAACATTCTCGATTTGCAGTTTTTATACGTATTCATTTCTTTTTACTATATACTTGATATGGAACAGTTAGAAGAGAAGATTATAGATTAGTTGAAAAAGAGGAGAAATAAGAAAGGCTTACGAAAATGTTTGTAACTTTCAACTTGAGTGACAGATTTACACGAACGAGAACAATTCATAAGCGTTTTTCAATTTTCTATACTTTCGTCGAGTTTTTTTCTTTCCACTAACATCATCAAACTTTTGGGGACCAAATTTCATCGTTTAGAAGTCTGTTTTAATGTTTTATGTTTTGAGTCAATTCAAGGGTATTTTCATCATTTTTTGCAGGTTTTTTAGTTCTATTCCGATTTGTCTACTGAAATAGGGTTTTGTTTTGACTCTTTAGCTATGTGTTAAGGGTTTGAAAACCCTACAACTGTTTTTTGATTAATAATACTTCAGTTCTTATTTCTTTGGTGGATTTCTGTATTTCTCGTGTCCGTGCGAGTGAAATTCGAGCAATATTTAGCCCCTGTTTGACACCTATCTTTTTCTCATTCTCATACTCATTTTCATTTTTTCTCTTTCTTCCTTTCAACCATATATTTTTCAAATAAAAAAATATTACACACAAATCTAAAACTTTTTATCAATTTTTCACCACACATTCTCCCATTAATCACTATTTCAAAAATTCTGTTCTCATTAAAATGAGATTCAAACACAACTTATTTATATGTTATGAACAAGATCCTTTTATTACTATTTATGTTTTCGCGTTGCGTCAATACTTAAAATGGATAGACTAAAAATCAATAATACTTTGATGGAGACTTGAGATTTAAGGTTTTTTTTTTTAATACCTTGGTTAATTTGCACCCTAAAATGCTTTAGTTGTTCATCTCTAATTTTGAAATGGACGAGTTAAAAGAAAACTTGTTTTAAGTTTGACATTGGTTAAAGAGAACGAGATATCTACATTCAATTATCCCATTTTGACTTTGCAAATAAGAAATAAGTAATAATTTATTTGCATGATTAGAACCATATTTTAGATGCCCACTTTGTAATGCAATATTTTTTACTCTAAATTCATTATCTAAGTGCTTCATTCATCATTGTATTCAATTCAAAGCACTTTGTCATACATTATTGGAATAAAGTAAATATTTGTGGTAAATATTGGATAATAAACAAAGATAAGGGTGCAAAATGTAATTTTGAGTTGTTAGTAGTATGTCCCACATGTTGACTACCTTGCATATTTTTTTAATTCATTTACTACTACTCATGGCTTTACATATCCAATAAATGCAAAACCATGTGAGTTGAGTAACATGACCACTCAACATATCAACATCATGCTTGTTTTTGTGTATATTGTATTTTATCATATTAAAAATATTCCAACATAATAAAGAAAATAAAAACGAGGTTATTGTTCGTATCCTTTTACTCGTTAGCTAGTACGAGAAGATTTTTTCTGCCATGAATTTAAAAAATCTAAGCAAGAATGAACGATCCATATTTCACTGCAAAAAAATTACAAATACTCCTAAGTTTCCTAAAATTGTAAAGAAAAAATCGTCGATATCCTTACAAAATTTTAATTAATTATTGATTTTTTTATAGTCCATCTAAAGGGAAAATGGACTCCCATTTAGGAGACACAAGGGGGAAAAAATATTAATGTAAAAACAAAAAAAATAGCATCACTTTGATTTATGATGATATCCATTATATTAGTGGTGAATTTGTTTAATCTATTTTAATTAAGGTAGAAAAACTCCTTTACCTAAATAATTAATTATTTTTTCTTTCTTTCTTATTTTTTATAATTGACAGTTGAGTATTAGGTGAGGTTTATTTATTAACGGTCCTCTTCATTCCTAAAAAGTATTTAAATCTTTATTCTAATTGGTTAAATTTAAAAGTTACTTTTATATATATATATATATATATATATTCAGATTTTTCTTCTCATATCGACTTTAGAAGCTTAAGGGACTAGCTAAATACAACTACAAGCACACAAGATTTCGGGACGAGATTGGCAGGAGCAAGAAAGCTTCGTTGTCCTGTATCTCAATTCATGTATCACCCTCTCTTGTTGTAGCAAAAATTATTCATACTCGCCCTCACGCGCATGGCGTAGTGGTAAAGTAGAAGGATTTTCTATGGAGTATCGAAGATTCGAATTCCTGCGATAGTTGAAATGCAATATTTATGTTGGAAGACAACATCTATATTGGAAGGCAGAGGTCCACAGGGAAGAGAACCGTCGAATGTCCGACACAAGTGTGTATAAGCTGTGATCGCATCCGAATTAACCCGAGTGGCGAATCAGGGGGGAAGACCGCCACTCCTCAAGATTAGTTAGACGAAACTTAGACACCTGAATCATCAAAAAAATAAAATTATTTTGACACAACTTTCTAGACATTATGTTGTACAATAATGTTTAAATGACTAATGATATTTTATTTCATAAAAGAGCATAGCTTGAGGTACAGATGGGGGGTTCACAGAGCCCCCACCCACAGATACCTCACAATAGTGGGGTGGGTGGGATTTTGTTTGCCATTCTTTATTATTATGTGAGACCCACTCATGTGACTATATGTAAACATTCTGTAAACATTTTTTCTGTACATTAAGAATTATTGTTCATAAAATATTATCGTCTTTATATCGTGTTATACTCAACTTGCTGTCTTTTCACTTTTCAAAGAATCAATGATTAGGCATTAGAGAGGTACTTCAACCATCACAATTTTCTCATTGTTTACATGAACTTATTAAGAATTGACGGGCCATTATAGGATGCCCTAGAATAATGACATAATAAATTGTAAAGTGGGTCCCAACCACTCTAACCTCTTTACTATATATGGCCATAAAGTGGACAGATGGTCATCTAACACTACATGTGTTAAGTCAACTAGCATCATCTTTTTAATTATTTTATATGTAATGATACCAAAAAAAGTTAAAAGGAGAAGGAGCATATTCCACGCCTCTTTCCTTAACTTATGGAGTATGACCAATCACAATGGCTTCTATTATTCATCTTATAATAGATACCTGTACGTTCGACTGAAATCGAATACTATAGTTTGAAGAGCACATGATCTCAAAGTGATACTTGCTGGTCTATTCGTATTTATTATTTTCGTACACTTGTTCATTACTGTAAAATGAATGACACCTCCACTATACAAATGATTGAAGGAATTCGCACCAGATGGAACAAGGCATTTTGACATAGAGTGACTAGCTGTGAGGAAAATGCGACTCCCTGATTCAATATAGCTAGTAGTCACATTTTTACATTACTAGTTCTTCGACCTCATTCAGCTCGACTTCAATACGGTCGAGAAATATATCGTAAAACCTGCATCGCCACGATACTGAATTATGAATCATATAAGTGTCCTACTTTCCTGAAACAAATAACAACCCCAAATCTTTAACTGGACATGAAGTTTTACTAAAGTCAGATTCATTACATGCAAACATGTGCCTTCAAGAGTTTTCCAGAAGGTTTTCTGCACAAAAATACAGCTTAGCTTGTGACAGTTTTTGTGAGACTCGAACCCTGGTCTGTTGGAAGTGCTACCAGAATTGTGATAAAAGCGTGTTTCCTTATTAAACGTTTTAACTAATTGTCATTCTCTATGATGATGACACGTGGTACAATCCTGAACGTTGCTGAGTTTCTGGAGGCTTCTAAACTTGACTTTGGACGATTCATTTGGCA